>JACEEZ010021738.1:20859-100859 GCA_016584305.1 Chionoecetes opilio
TTTTCGGAAATAACTCAAATTCTTCCATCCCGTAGTTTTCCCTTCGTAGGTCCACCCGCGGCGACCCCGCCTTATCCCCACAATGCACCGATGTAAACAAACCGTGACGTAGTTATGGGTAGGGTCCATTGTAACGTCTGTTCCCTCGTCCACTCCATGGTTTTGTCCTAAGTAGGCCTACAGCGAGTGAACTAGCCGTCGCTGTTGGTGTGTGTCTGTCCAGATATCTCCCCCGATATTAACTCGTCCACATCGGTGTTACCAACATATCACGTAAATATCAGTGCCTACATGTTTATAACATTGAATCATTCCCGACCTCACAACTTGTTGCCTACTATGTTTTACTTTGTGTTTCCAACACGTTTTGTTGTCAGTGTGGACGCACCATTAGGTTATTACCGGAGGTCAAATTAATAATCATTTGGTGTGTCTTGGGGGTGGAGGGTAAAGCTTGCAGGACGGTAAAGACCGCCCACTCGATCCACCAGCCAATAAGAACCACGAATGGGACACGGCCAGTCTGGATGTGTTTTCACGAGCATCAGTGCAGCCTGGGCCAGCCTAGACCGGTCTAGACTGGCCTGGCAAATGTTGCGAAAACGCGCTTACAGACATCGGCCTATTGATGTGAAAACGTCCATCACAGAAATATTAAATGTGAAAAATTCATCTGTATATCATGTTATATGCATTTTTTATTCACTTATTCAATCTCTTTAGTTATAAATATGCTAAATAATATCCTGTAGTAGTTAGCTTTCTTGTAGATTGTAGAACATCAAATAAATAAACAAAAAAATGATTTAAATCAAATAAATCTTATTTAAATCAAATATATCTCAATTTCCCGATTGAAGTTATTTATTTACTTATATATTTCGTTTACTGAAAAATGAATGAGTTTTAAAAGGAGGCTAGACAATTTCATGGATGGGGATGAAAGGTGGATGTAGGTAGTGTAACAGGAACTACCACGTGTAGGTCTCACGACCTCTAATAGCTTCTTTATTTTCTTTTGTTCTCATGTTCTTAAAAAGTCTCCCTGCGAACCGTTTATATTTATATCAGACTGATCTAATAATCCCACCTATCTTAGTATCATCAGCAAACATGCTGATATCACTGCTAATCCCACTATCTAAGTCGTTGATGTAAACAAAGAATAACTAGGTAGACGTGCAGCTTTCTCCGTACACCAATCAATGTTAAATCCTTGTCAGAAACAGAAGTCTTAAGTGGAAAGCTGCATACTCAGGAATGGGCTTACTATAGGAAGGACTCCAGCACATATACTTTGAAAAATGTATTATTGCCGACCCTGACCACACTCCATACAAGAGACCATTTTAGCTCCGGGCAGCAAAGCTTGACCTCACTGATGAGCTTGAGCTTCGGTGTTCACGCTGTCCTAGAAGTCGAGATTGGCCACTTTAATGGCACCCATGAGGCAGCGAATGGCGTCCAAACTTTCCGTCCTGCACTCTTGCGTCGCTCGAAGGGGAGGGATGCTTGCCACCTTGGACACGAAGAATGCCCGTTCCTCCCTTGGTGGGCGGTTTTTTTTTGTTTGTTTTTTCGCACACTTCTCGGCCATCACAGAGGCATAGATAGTATATTGATGCATATATAAAGTCTGTGTGTTCAGCCATCTCGGAGGAGTTCAACCGGACAGACTACGCACACACACACACATAGCTCTTCAATCGGGCTCTCCCCTATGCGGTTTCTGATCATACCTCAGGAATGGCCCTCCGGGCCATTCCTGTATAAGTCTATAGTCTTTTCTTTATCTGATTTATTCGGCCGTAGATACTCTCGGTGGATTTAACTGTTTCATTATTTGTACATTTTTTCTCACCTTCACTGTTTTTATTAAGTATACATTCTGCGTCTTCTTACATAATGATGTGTATATAAGCTCACCACAGAGTTATTAATTATACTAGAAAGCGAGTTCCCGCCAATCCGCTGTATTGTGATGAGTGACGCCCGCAGCCTGGCGTCCGGCGACCATCTGGCTTCTCAAACTTATTCACAAACTAGTTTTCCGACGCCACCATTGAATGCAAAAAGAAAAAACTAGGTCGCACATCGTCTTTCTGAGAAAATTTGGATCGTATTAAGCATAAATCTGCAACACAATACAATATACGAAAATGACGGGCTAATAAAGTAGCGCATAAACATGTGTTCTTGCAACACCTTAGTGGTCAGCTATTTAGCCTTGTACTATTATGTAAACACGGTTTCCTGAATCTACACCCTTGCCGATTATGTTGGTCTAGGATTACTTGCCGAATGTGACACTATCTAGCAGCAGTGGTTCTTAACCTGGGTACCGTACCACAGGGGTACGAAACTTACACTTGGGCTAAGAGACATGCGGACCAATAATGCAAATGTCATATTATAAGGAAGGCTGGATGGGAAATTAATATATTATAATTATTTTGTTCTGTCAGCAATAATTGTCTTAACCACTGGAGTCCAACGGTCATCATTAAGTCATATACAAATCTTGTACAATATATTAGTACAGTCATATGTCTTTTTTCTTATTTTTACCGTTTCGTACAGAGTTCTATACTCGTTTTGTACGTGTTTCATGTGTCTGTCGGCTCAGACAACTGGCCATGGACAAAAAAATAGCAGAGGCAAAGCTCGGCCTGGCAGACGTCGTGGAAGGTTCTGACGCTCTCGTCATACCACAAACGCAGTGCGCACCAAGGTAACAGGTTCGCCACTCGGGTTGACGGTTCCCTGAGGTGCTTACAATACTTGCCTGTTTTCGCCAGTTTTCACTCTTCAACGTTTCTCTGGACCGACCGCCACAATGACGGGATTTAGTTCCAGTGTTTCGTGTAACTGAGTTAGCTTGAAATGTACACTGTTTGTCTGTGATTCCTGTGTGTTGAACCGCGGCGCTCCCCACAGGGCTGTAGTGGCGCCCAGGAGGTCCTTGTTTGTTTACCGCGCTGCTCAACTGTTGTTGCCGATTCATTATTGTCGCCCTTAGCGTCCCTTTGGTGTGATACGGAGTTTAACCCCTGCTGGTCAATGGCGTAGAACCAGTGACAAAAGGGGACCCCGCCAGAGGCAAGTTAAAAAGGCACTTAAAATATGCACTAACGCAGCACTAACAACCACTTTGCATTCCTTTTAGTACTTGGGATTACACTTATCTGGGTCCTGGTGACTTAAAATTCTTCATTACGTCTATACCTTTCTTCTAACCATTTCCTTAGTTATACACAACATATTCATCTTTGTGATAAAATAGGGAAATGGTAGAAGAAGGTATTAGACGGAATGAAGAATTTTAAAACGAATGAAAGAATGAAAAAAAAAAAAAACACTATTTCCATAAGAAACAAAGCATTTATTGTGGCCAGGAAAAAAAACCGGTCTGTGTTCTGAAACGGACCGCGAAGTCTCGTCCATTATAATCCGCAATTTTTTGTGGCAATTGGATTTAGAAATATGGAGCTCATCTTGAAAGAAATTTTTCATCAGCGCTGGTAGCACAGTGCTTCCATTTTAGCGGTAAATTAAAATACCCGAAACTAGGGTATTCAGACCCTGCTAGGGTTAGCGGTGGTTAGGGTAAGGCATAATCTAGGGTAATTCTAAGGGTAATAAGTGTTGTCATTTAAAAAAAAATTCAAATTCAAAGGATTCATTGACGTAAAATCGTGTTTATTTTCATGTTTTATACAACACGAAACTTATTTATGTAAGGCTAGCGGAATTCTACGGTGTCACCCTGCATAGATCCCCGTTTTCTGTTCTGCTCTGGGGCGGGTTTAGTGTTTGCCGATGACGAAAACTTTTCACCAGATGACGAAAATTGGTGAAATTTCTAAGACAAAGTCAGTTGCCAGTTTTATTATGCAAAATGACCCCACTCGAAAAAGTCTGCACGGAAAATTGAACTTTGGTGTGTGCTGTTCTATCAGAACATCACTTGCCTATTTTTCTGTGAACCGTTATAGACCTCCTAAAAGCCAGTTTCTGCTGCGATGTTTTAAAATAGTAAACCAGGAAGCAAAAGAGCCTCAAACATATAAGACAAGTGCTTGGAAAGCATTTTTCGATCGGCACTGAACCTTGGAATCTTACGTGCAAGGTTTTTTTCTGTAATTATAGATGGAGACAACAGACATGAGTACAACTAAACAATTGTGCGTATTAGCACAATATTCTGAGAAAGATAAACTTAAAAACTCTTTCTTAGGTTTGATAGAGGTTATGATAGCTCAGCTGTAGGACTGTTCAATGCAATGAAGGACTGTTCACATCAAAAAAAACATTCCTGTAATACTATGTTGGTGTTGTTTTGACACTACACATGATGTGGGAGCCAACATTCAGTACGCTACATTGTACAAAGAATAATTTTGCCCTACGTTCATAATTGTCAAAATGTTCATGCACAGTGATTACTATGTGCATCAAATGCTGCCTCAAACTCCCAAAAATATGTGAAGATTTATTGCCCGTACATTTTTGCACACTAATTTAATCTTAGCCCAAGAGGCAACATGCATTCAAAGAGTTTCAAAAATTTGTTGAATGAACCTCATAAAATCCTGGCTCCAGGCCAAACCAGGTGGTGTCTGTACCAGGCATGTGTGAAAAGGATTGCTAGGTAGGAACAGGGATGCATGGAGCTTTATTTCACGAATTAACATTTAGTGACCCAAAACACATGTAAATGATATGATTGTTACTGCTTGGAAAAAAACAAAGCTACCCAAGCCTACCTCGAAATTTCTGGATTACAATGGTACGTTCAATAGTTATAATACGGTTCTTCCAGTCTGAGGCTCTTTACAATTTTTTCACAGCTGAAAAAAACTGAGACATGCAAACTCATTCGAAGCTGGATGTATCACTTCATGGATGTGAGCTTTTACGAATGCTGATATTTCATTACTTAGTCCTGGTCAAACATATTTTCAAGTATCTAATTCCGTTGAGAATGTATATCTAGGGAGTGAGTGCATCAGCAACAGTAAGGATTCTAAAACAATCGGGAAACAGTAACTAGCGCAGAAACTTTCACAGGTTATAAGTGATGTCAGTCTTTCTTGATTGAAGCTGTAATCCCCAGATTCAGAAAAGATATTCACTCAATGACAAAATTCATGAAGTAGTGCCTGTGTAAACCCTCGTCGGCATCAACTCTGAATCCATCCTTAGCATATATATTTGATGAACTGCCACAATTTACAAAAGTATGCACTAAAAATCTTTGTGGAGAAGAATGGAGGGACTGCACTGTTGGATGAAGAACTTTCTAATAACTCCACCCACTTCACAAAGTATTGGGAATAGTGCTGAATAGAAAAAGGAGCAGATGCCATGTATCCCAATTTAACCATATAGTCCATATCCACCCTCTTCTCACTACCTTTTCAAATGCAGCGCGTTGAGCGTTTTTTTCAGCAAACTAAATCTAACTAAACTTGTCAAAGATCCTCTCTTAAAAATGGAAACCATAAGTGGCGTAATGCATGAATATATCACATGGACGCTTGAAATATATCTTCACATAACCGGACCATTGAGGACAATATGCTAAAAAACATCAAATAATGTACAAAAGTTGGATGCAGCGTGTTCAGAGGTTGTAAATATGTAATATGTTATAAATAAAATATGTATATGTACCTGTTAAAATATACAAAATATGTATATGTACTGTTACTTTAATGTGTCTTTTTTGTAAAGATTTGTGGGCAATATAATTTCTAGTCAGTGATCTCAATACTTATTTTGATTAAAGTGTTGTTCTTATTAAACAGAAATATATATTAATGGAAATTCTATTAAAACTAGACAAACTAAACTGGCGGTAACTTTACTATTTTGTTTTTGTTATCAATGAAAAATATGGATTCCACCTACTTCCTTTTATTTATATATAAAATATAATATATATATATAGATATATATATATATATTAGGGTGGTCCACATTTAATAGGGTAAAACAAAAAAGTTTGTCGGATTCGTCGGGCCGGGTCGGAATTCGTCGATACTATGGCACAAGGTTCTGTACACAAATTTCATTCCGATCGGATGATATTGTCCCGTCCCGCGGTGCGGCCCAAAGTTTTCACTATTTAACAAAACTTTGGGAAAAATAGGTGAACTGAGATAGGATTAGGGAATCAAAATTGAAGTACTTAATAAGAATTGTGTTTGTTAATGCTTTTTATCCCTTTACAGTGCAATTAAAAGTGATTTAAGCAAGGACTGCATTAGTCATACAGAGCTGACTGACACTGCCCACCACAAACTGGCCAGTGGCCCAGTTACCCTTCACGCGCTTGTGGTGTGAGGGTGTGGACGCTCCGCCTCCCAACTTGTGGCGCTCGCGTTAGTCGTGTTGTGCCTGCGTTCGGATGGCCGCTGCAACTGCAGCACGTTCAAGCTAAGCACGAAGGTGGCTTCTTGGGCAGCCGAACGGAACCCCTGCTGGGGAGGAAAACAGCTTCCCAAGGAACGGGCAAGTGCTACGGCCGCTCCTTCACTTCGTCATGGTGCATCGGAAGTCGGTGAAAGAAGCGGCTCCCTCGTCACCGCGGAAGGTGGCGGTGGTGTGGGAGGAAAGCACGGATCCCACGCAGAAGAAGAGCCGCTGTGTCGGAGAGGAAATACCTCGCTGTACCGCATCATGGCAGAACTTGAATCGGTCCAGGAAGCGGAGAGCTGAAGGTAAGACAAATCAAACAGTTGAACTAATTGAATTTAGGTCGCAGAATACCCTAATATAATATATTATTTGCCCTACTTGCATGACATTTAAACGTGACCTGTCTGCCATGCTGGGCGATGGCTAGGCGGATGTTGCCACGAACGATACTCGTGAATAGTATACCTGAAATTATCAGGAAGCTGCTAGTCATTACTTCATTCCAAAAAACAACTGAAAATTTCACCTCATAAACAATTACTAATACCTCATCCACAATGGGGACTGGGGGGGACCGCTAGTCCGTTCCGCTCGACCTATACGTAAACTTAAACTTTAACTCCTAGTAGATTACGACGGAGTATGGTAATAGTATGTCTTCCAGTTATTAGTAATTATTAATTTTTTTGTTTTGCATTGCCCGGAAATTTATAGATGTCATTCCGAATGTATATGTGTGTGTATTGGCGTATTATTTAAATTTACTATAAATTCTAATTAAACATTGATGTAAATATTATTATCCAAATAAGTCACTGTCTAAACCTTTCACATACGAACTTTTATCGTCACCAAATATCAATATATTTTGCATTTGTTTTTAATGTCTCTAATAAATGAACTAAGTTAGATTAGGAAAACTTTATTTAGGTGTGGTCAATAAATGTTTTAAACGATTCACCTAGAGGAGCTTAATCTCTGTCAGTTGCGTCGAGAATCGCCGGAGTTCTCACTCGGCGCTGATGACGCTTTTTCGACATCGGGCACGCGGACGCCTTCGACTCACACGGTGGACGAGGATCGGCAGTTCCTGCGGGCCAGCGCTGCCCGGATGGACCCCGCTGCATCATGCAAAAGGATGAGTCGCCAATCCTTGGCCGACAGAGAGCGGGACGGCGTCTGGAGCTGCGCGTGCTAAAAGCGGGTCGATATCACCGGAGGAGGCGTGCCACGATGCACGCGCAGCTCATTCGGGCTTGGGTGCAGCGACGAGAAGAGAAACGGTGGTGGACGGACGGACGGACGCGGACTTCGTTCGAGCGCAGGGAATATCGCTCAATCGGGGCCTGTTCCCCCAAGCGTCGGCCGCACGCCGATCATGACGCCGGCTGTCGACGGCTGCGTTGGACGCACAAGGATCTCGGACCGCCCGCAGTTCATCTTGTCACCGGCTGTCCACGGCGCCGACGCCACTGCCGCTTCGCAGCACCGTGCGCGCCACCGAGGATGCGCGCGGTAGAGAAGATGGCTAAGGAGATCAAGGCGGAGGATGACCGTGAATGTGCCGGCGGTGCCGCTCATCATACACTGGGACGGAAACTTGTCGAGGGGATGGCCGGTGAGGGAATCGCGGAGCGATTGCCCATCAGGTGGCCGCGTGACGGGCACAGAAGCTGTTGATGGGTGCCGAAACTTCGTAGGCGGGGACGGGCCGTGCTGGAACCGGGCAGGCGGTCTTAACGACGCTGCGAAGGAGTGGGACTCGTTCGACAACATCATCGGCATGTGCTTCGAACAAGAGTCAGCAAAATACCGGGACTCAAGGGAATGGGCGCGTGCCGTCCACATAATTGAAGCACGTAAACGGAAATATGCTCCCACTTCGCTTGCCGGGACACCACGTGCTCGAGCTAGTGGTGGGACGCAAGAATTCACCGTCTGCTTCGGCCCGTCTTCCGGCCCCGAGAATCAAGTGTTCAAGCGGTGTGTGAAGTGGTGTCCGCTCCGAACCAGGGCGTTCGTCCCAACCGCTCCGACGACCCCGTCGGACGGCGCCGGACAAGATCATCGCCACTGCCACAGACGTTGCTGAGTATGAAGAAGCAGGCAGAGCCCCCCCCCCCCCCCCCCCCTCGACGACTACCGCGAGATGGTTGCAGCTCACCATTCTCGTGTTGGGCGGTGGCGATTTGAGGCGAACATCCGGAAAGCCGGGGCGCCGTACCACCGTGGCTCGATGGGATGGCAAAGGTGATCTACACTCTCAAGATCACCCTCTTCCGCGAGGAGGTGTGCGCTCACCCAAGGCACCGAGAAGAGGGAGCTAGATTGGTACACGGTTTCACGGACGTGTGTTAATCGTCACAACTCGTACGTGGAACCGGTGAGCATATTATCGTTGCCAGCCACTGCTCGACCTCGGCCCCGGCAACGGGACTCGCCCCCTCAAAGCCCTCGCCGCCTATTCCGCGACAAGGAGATCGGGCGGGATCGGGACAAGGTGATGGCCCCGGCCACATGTGGTAAGGTCTCCGAGGAGACTCGTCGGCCTCTCCTCTTCGACGAGGCGACGGTGATCAGAGGAGAAGCGGCGGCCATCGTCAGCGCCATGCAGCAGCGGATGGGGGAGAAGGAACCCGCCTCGCCGCGCCGGGACGCGCCCTCGAGCAGTGGAGCAGCGCTCCTGGGTCGTTTGCCGACGACCAAACTCTGTCGCCTCGTCACCGCCCTCGGGGCCGGTCACGATTCCTCAACGTGATCCGACGAGTGGTCGGGGAGGGACGACTACACCACGGCTCGTCGGCGCGCCCGTCACCTACGGGGTGGTGAAACGGACTTTGCGAGGAGGGGCGTTCGACTCATCAGCGCGTTGCGGCCGCCACACGCGCGACGAGGTAACAGGCAGACAGCACTTCTGCAGGTCGTGGAGCGCACCGGGCGGGTTGTACCCGTGCGCGAAATAGGTATAGGATGGCGCGCACGGTGGATTCGTTTGTTGATTTTTTCATCGTCACCAGTGTAGACTCGTAGAGGTTAATAGTGGAAAACTTCGGCCGGCTCTGCGGGACGGTATAAGTTATCGATCGGAAATAAAAATTTGCACACATCCTTGTATACATTGTATCGACAAGAATTCCGACCGGCCCAACGAATCCGAAAAAAATTTCCAAAGTGGATTCACCCTAATATATATATATAATCGGGAAGAACAATAATAAAAACAGTCGAGCGATATTTAGGGTTTAAAACGTAAGAATTTAGGGTAAAAATGACTTGACTCTAGGATAAGTTCAGCGGAGCTCATGGAAGTCTGGGTTAGCACTGACAGCAGCCAAATCTTGGCCGGCAGCCGGTTCGTGGAAGGTTCTGCCGCCCCTCGCTTCATACAACAACGCAAAGGTAACAGGTGCGCCCCTCGTGTCCCTGAGGTGCTCTACACTGCTGCTTGGTGTCGCCACTGTCACTTTCAACGTGTCTTTGGACCTGACAGCCACAGTGAGCAGGATTTAAGTCCCAGTGCTCTGTGTTAACAGCTAGTTAACTGATTAAGCTGAAGTTATAACACTGTGTCTGTGATTCCTGTGAACCGCGGCGCTCCCCATCAGTGCGTTGTAGTGGTGCCCAGGACGTCCTTGTTTGTTTACCGCGTTGGCTTCAACAGTTGTTGCAGTGACAGATTCATTCGTATGTCGCCCTTAGAGGTCCTTGGTGTGCGACAGAGGCGAACCCTGCTGGTCACTGGCATAGACCAGTGACGCAAGGGAGCCCTCAGAGGCTAGTAAAGGTAGCAAGCACCAAGGGTGGGAAACCTGCTGTTAAGGGACAGGCTTGGCGAGACCCTACGGGTCGCTCACTTGGTCCTGCGACGCTCAGTGAAGATGGGCGGGACACGATGGTGTGGTAGCTGTAGGCAGAGTTTTGTGTTGCAGTTGATTAGTGGTCTGGTTTATGGTTTTATTTTTACAACTATTAACGGTTTGGTCTTGTGAGGACCTTTGTATATTGTTCCTGCTATTTCTTTGAGGGCAATTGTTACTCTTTAATTCCACATAATTTTTGTATGACGTGATGCTGTGTCAAAGAAATGCCCGTAAAGCTGACGAACAGAGATAACGAAAATATCCGCTCTTGGAAACTCTTTATGCCAAGCAGATCCAGGACAGGTGGATTCCAGTTTACGGACGGATTCTTGCAATCATGCTGGACGATGATAGCGGTTGTGAAAAACAACAATTATGTCTGGACATTACGATACTACTGGAACAAATGGATTTGCTGCACTTATGCCACCCGAAACTGAAGGTTTCTAAACACAATATCACAATAGCCAGGGTCGATGATGTCATTACGGAGATGAAGATGATCAACAAAATAAAAAATTGAAGACAAATAAGTCCCTGGGATAAACGAAGATGATAAAATTGAAAGTATTTCAAATTTACCTAAGTTCTTCCTGTTATTAAAAATTGCTTCCAAAACAATGTTATTGACCAAAGAAATCATGTACAGGACTGAAGGGACATTTAATCCTGACTATGAGGTCCTTGCACGTGACGTCACAGCCTCGTTTGTTGCAGGCGACATCGCGGGAGATGCGAGCGTGAAGGATCCAAACAAACTCAACTTGTTCACCTGATTGTGTTGCCCGCTTATGGTAATTTTCCCCTACCAAATATGTTGATAATCAGTATAAATATACACTGTATCTTTATAAAATTTTTTTCACTATAATATTACATAAGAACAAAAAACAAAATAAGGAAGTTACAGAGGATTTGAAGTACCAGTGGCAGTCCTAGTTTACCTAAACACTCCCCTACAGCCACCTTCATCCCACCATGAACCAATCCAGCGCTCTTTAGCTCCCCTACATGATCCCGCACTAACTACCTGTCTATGAGTCTATTCCAATCATTCACCACACTATTTATGAACCCTTTTTTTTTTCTTTCTTTTTTAAATACGCTTTTCAGCTTGAATCCGTTACTTCTTGTTCTACACCTGGTTAATAGCCGTAAGAAACTGTTGTCCTACATCTCCTTTATTAAATCCTTTATCCACTTATAAACTTCTATCAGATCGCCCCTTACTCTGGTTCTCTCGAGTGAGTACTTTAAAAGCTGCAATCTCTTATCATTAACTAAAGTTACGCATCCCTTGTATCATGTTGGTCATCCTTCTCTTGCACTGTTTCTAACAAGGGTATATTCCATCCTGTAATATGGAACCAAAGATCTGAAACGCATAGTCTAGGTGGAGGTCTGACTAGAGCCAGATAAAGCTGAGAATAACTTCCCGACACGGTGTACTTCTAAACACTTCGTAAGAAAATCCTAACACTTATTAGCTCTATTTCTCAGCCTTCAATAAAGTTTTTCCTAGGCGGAGGTCTGGGTCATCCTCCCTCAAGATCTTTTCACTTGTCTGTTTCAGCGATACATGTGCTTAGTATGGTGTATCTATTAGCAGTGTTTTCTACCAGCATGTCATAAACGCGCACGCTATCGAATATAAATTCCATCAGCCATCTGACTACAAACTCATTAAAGTTTAGTCTAAGTTTCCTGCAATATGTTTACATCAGACCTGTGATCCAATAACCTACCTACCCTAGTATCATCAGCAAGCAAAACTTGCTATATCACTGCTATATCACTATCAAGTCGTTGATGTAAATCAAATAGTATTGACCCAAAACAGACCCTTGTGGACTCCACTTGTCACCTGTCCCATTCAGATTAAGAAAACCATTAATTGTAACCCTTTGTTGCCGATCACTTAGCAAGCTTGATTCAACGAAAAGAACCTTCCCATCTGTTCATGAGCATTTAACTTATTTAAGAGTCGCTCGTGTGGTACTTAGCGAATGCACTTACTAAAAGTCCGGTATATTAATCATAATCCATTCACCCTGGTGAATCCTGTTGTCAATCATCTAACAAACTATGTTTTTCTAATTGCTCATGTGGTTTGCAAATAATAGATTCCAATAATTTATCTACACGACTTTAAAACTAACGGGTCGATAATTGACTTTAGTTCTCAGTCTCTCTTCTTAAATATGAGGATACATGTCCCTTCCTCCACAATATCGGGCAACATCAGCCTATCTCAACGATTCCTAAAAATGTGCACTAAACGACTCACTACACAACCTCTTTGCATTCCTTTATCACTCCTGGGATACACTTAATCTGAGTCCTGGCGACTTAAAATCTTATTTAATATATTACCCTCTTCCAACATTTATGTAGTTATCACAATATCTTTGAGTTTTTTCATCATTGCTTACTTAAAACATTCGTTAATTTCAGGTATTGACTGTGTATCCTCTGAGTAAAAACATAAGAAATAATCTTTGAATTTTACACATTTTCCTCATCCGTTTATTTAAGACCTCACCTGCTATTAATCTTAACGGCCCCGAAAATATAATTCCTTGTCTTCGTTTTTATATATCTGATAGAACCCCTTAGGGTCGCTTTTGCTGTCCAGCGATTTTAATTCATAATTGTTCTAGTACTCTTGTTATCTTTCACTGTCCCGCCATCAAGTGTTACTGTTCTTTGCTCACCTGTCCAGCCTTGAACCTTACGTAACATGTTCTTTTTACTTCAATGTTGTGTTTAAACTCGTTGTCATCATTTGGGTCAATCTTCCTTGTTTATTCGCCCTATAAGAATCTGATTGTTTTCTGTTCCTGCATGAATTCCTTACAACAATCATTGTATAATCCTTCATCCGACCGGACCCACTTTCAGCTGTCTCCGCGCGACTTGGAACCTCTTCTCCTCTATCCCACAACCACTAGTACTCCCCTCAGGTGTCTTCTTATACTGAAAATTGGCCTTTTCCAGGCTGTCACGCGCTGACCTTGGAACACTCATTACCCTACTATCGTACACCCCAGTTAATCCCTCAGTGTCTGCTCCTATCCTGCATAATGGCCTTTTGAAGTTCAGTATCTTTGCTTATTAACACTTATATTGCTTACTTCCCATATTAAGAAAAATCTGATTTCATAATGGTCGCTGTTAGCCAACTGTCTTCCACTCCACCTCAGTAAACTAAATTCACTGTTTGTCAGTAATCCATTCTAGAAAATTATCTACTCTAGTAGGCTCCTTGATTGCTGGCTTAGGGGAAGTTATTCCTAAATATATTTTAACAATTCATCTGAGTCGTTGGTCTCCTGTAATTAAATCCAGTTCACCAATCTAAGATTAAAAATCTTTACACGCAATAGTCGATTATATCTACACAATCCTTGTCTATTTCTTGCCCATATAGGAGCTAAATCCTCTTTACATAAGCTTGGATGGCCTAATATACTACCACCCAACCAACCATTTTATCTCAGTTCCCTCCGTATCTAACCCATATAGACTCTATTTGTCATCTAGTCATATTGTTAATTAGAAAACCCCATCAAAACACGAAAGAAATGCCATTATGAGACTCTGAATAAAAAATTGCATGAACTAAACTCGCCGCATATAAAAGTGTTGCGAGACAACGTTTAACATACGGCATATGAAAGAGAAGCGGGCAATATTTAGCATTCCATTGGATATATTCGCTTGCTGATCAATGCATTAGCATCATCATAAATTAGCGTACTAAATAAATACCATATCAACCGGCAGGGTTGTTTAATACTTAAATCAAGTTGATTTAATCATGATTTAAATCATTGATTTTAAATCATGATTTAAATCAAATGATAAAAAAAAAATTCACAGATTTAAATAATACCTTAGCTTATTTGAAAACGAGAGGCGGAAAGAAGGAAAATTAAAGCAAATGGGCTTTATGAACACCAATTTTATCGTTGTAGTATAATTACATCATATGGGACAAACGAGGTAAGTGCCGTGCGGGGAATCCTCGTGGACACTTTTAGATAGCAAATTGCCACTTGTGACAGCAGAATTTTTTTTTTATCAATATATACTTATATATTTTTTTTGTTGTTGTTTGTTACTATACACAAAGCCACACTTACTGTTATAACCAAAAATTGAGTTTTTTTTTTTTTTTTAACATCACAAAGTGTGTTGTGCAAAGGGACAACAAAAAGGGGTAGTAAGCACAAAGCCCGTCTTAGTTGCCAAGGTACCGATACAGAAGACAGAAGAAGAGAATAAAATAAAAAAGACGGAGGGGTGAGCCATTTAGTTCGGGAGGTGTCTCGTATATGCTCGAAAATTTAGAATGTGCATGATTACTTTTGTTTTATAAAAGCCAAAGTGATATTTACCCAAAGAGATTGTTGATACTCTCTGCTTTGAATCTGTCGAGCTCATCCAGTGACCTAGGTTTCCGATTAAATTTTGCTGGCATATATTTAGCCGTATTAATATGTTAGCAGATATACATTTTTTCTTCAGAGCCCCTTTATCCTTACGTTTAATGGTTCTGTAAGCCCTAAATTTAGCAACTTTCTCCTTATGCTAGATAAACTAGATGCAAGGATCCAACACAATGTTTGTGACTAAACTGTTTGTAATATTGATCCATTGTTAGAGGAAAATCCTCGGTGATGATCACTGTCGATGTGATCACAGTTTAATTTGGGAAAATGCCAGAGTTTCCAATTCATATTCACCAACCTGCTGACACCTTTCACATCCTGAGTAACCATTATAAGAAATAATTACTTTTAGAAAACTGTCGTGCGGGTTTCCCATCACAACAAAACAAGCCCCTTAACAGGAATGAGATGTTTACCAAAAGTTACCCTTTGGATAAGTTTTCCCAATTCATCAATAAATTAATTTAGGAAACTCATCAACATCCTTAGGTTTTGATGACCCATAGAATATCCCAACAATTTACTTTTACTTCGCACAAAAAAACAGTATATATGAATACTGTCATCTTCGTAAATGTTTGTTCTAAAATATTATCAAAAAAAAAACATTTAAAACACGGTAAAGAAATGCCATTACGAGATTTGAAAAAATATGCATGAACTTAATATTCCTTCAAACTCTTCGCATTTAAAAAATTTTTCGGCGACTTCTATCATGAAGGGTAAACATAGAAGAGCAATTTATTAGCTTTCCATTTCTATATTTCGTTATTGATAAATTAAATTTGAACCATGCATAAATTAGCGTTAAATAAAATAAATAAATCATCAATCGGGTAATTTTCCCGATTGATGAGGTTATTTATTTAGTTAAAGCTAATATATACATGGTGCTAATCATTTATCAGAAAACGAAATATATAAGTAAATAAATAACATCATCAATCGGGAAAATTACCCGATGATTATATCATTATTTTATTATTTATTTAACGTGATTTATGCATGGTTTAATAATTATCAGATAACGAAATATAGTAATAGAAAGCTAATATAATTGCTCTTCTATTGATGATACCCTTCATGATAAAAGTTGACTCGCAAATTTTTGAATGGCGAAGAGTTGAAGTGAATATCAAGTTCATTTATATTTCTTCATAGTGTCGTAATGGCATTTCTTTAGCGTGTTTTACTGTTTTTTATTTGATAATATTATAGTACAAACATTTACGAAGATTACAGTATATCATATATACTGATAAACCAGTCTATATGATAGTCCATAGACCACTATATCTCTTTGTCGGGCGCCCCGCAGGCCCCTATGCAGCCCTGCAATTCAAAACATTTGTCGCGTGAACAGTCCAGGTATACAGTGGTCTATGATCTATCTTATCTTTCATCCGTCTAACATATTGTTATGTCTTGATGGAGAGTTTCTGCAGGAATCGTATTCCACTTTGAAAAATGTACATTTCTTATTCGCAAGAGTTTTACGCATGTATGCAATTTTCCCTTGATTTCTGGAATTTTTTTCGGGTAATATGACCTAAAGACAAACTTAATTCGGTCATTTATCAATGGAATTTAAATCTGCTTATACCACAGGGCAGCCTGTTGAAATCTGGATTTGTTTGCACTGCACAACGTTTTATCGTAGCTAATATGGTTCTTGAGATATTATGGAAACATTGCTTCCCCCCATTTTCCGCAGCCTCGTACTACATTCCACGGCTAACGTTTTTTTTTTTTTACCAAACAATGGCGCTTCAGTCTCTCAGTTTCCGTCTCAGAGACTAGACGTACGCGGTCGAGCTCTCTCTCTAGAGGCGAATTTTGGTGAGGAAGCCGCAAGAAGCCGGAAAAAATGTACATTTCTTATTCGCAAGAGTTTTACGCATGTGTGCAATTTTCTTGCGTTTTCTGTTAACTCGAGGCACTTTTAAGTCTCCCTGCAAACCGTTTATATCAGACTGATCTAATAATGCTACCTATCTTAGTGTCATCAGCAAACATGGTGATGTCACTGCTAAGCCCACTATCTAAGGCGTGGATGTAAACAACAAATAACACTGGTCAAAAAAAAAAAAAAAAAAGTTCTGGCATGGAATTTAAGAACAGTTTTAGACTAATTTGGGGGTGCTGAATTCAAATCTGATCTTATATTTTCTCTATCACATCACGTTTTTGCGCTATAGGTATATATTCCATTTTCATGAATTTCAAGAAAAATTTATCCTTCTATTGAGTAGTGTTAGCAAAGGGCCGGTTTATTGGTTTATTTTTAATTCAGTCTCCCAATAAATGGAGAATATCTTCGTTTTCTTTGAAACATGCAAAAACATTCCCATTTTTTATGTACGAAAGTAAACAAACACATTAAATTTTGCACAGCAATCGTCCGCAGGTAGTGTTTTATTATTGAATTTTACATTGAATTGAGTTATTTATTGTATTTCTCCTGTTGTTTCTTTTTTTTGTGAAACAATGCCTAAGGTGTAGGTGGTTGGGTAGCAAATTTCAAGGAACAATCAGGTAGCTAACAACTCTTTTTCTTTTATTTGTCCGCAGTTGGTTTTTGCTGCTCTAACAAGGGCCCTTTAATCCTCACAGAAGAAAGTGCTCAAATGATCCAAACTATATTTTGCTACATCTGGGGGAAGCTTTACTTGAAGATTCAGAGGCGCAACATTACTGACTTTGTTAAGAGCGTGTTATTTTGCGTACTTAAAGTACCTTGGAGACAAGACAAGCATTGGGCTCCTCACAAAGTGTGCAAAACCTGTTTGAGACTTTGAGATCATGGTCTCAAGGAAAAAAGGGGTAAACTTAAGTTTGGAGTGCCTATGGTTTGGAGAGAACCAAGCAATCTTTTAGATGACTGCTATTCTGCCTTGTCAATGTAAAAGGTTTCAATAAGAAAAACAAAAAATATTTGCAATACCCAAGTATCCCTTCAGCTATTCGACCAGTTACCCATAGTGAAGAAATACCTGTACCAATATTTACTGAGCTCCAAAAAAATGATGAAACAGATCTCTGCTCACCTGCTCCCACGGGATGAAGAAGACACTAAGATATTTTTCAGCCATCTGATGAAGATTGTGACAAACCAATTCTGTTTACTCAGTCTGCTCTGAATGATTTGGTTAGAGATCTTTATTTTACAAAAGAGTCGCTGAACTGTTGTCTTCAAGACTGCAAGAGAATCAAATGCTGAAACCGGCACAGGTGTCTCATTTTATCGTAACAGGGAAGCAAAAACTGCGTAAGTATTTCCCATTCAGATGGCCAGTTTGTCTATGTACTGATGTAGAAGGGCTACTTCTTTTTATGGGACTGCTAGCATATGATTCAAGGGATTGGAGGCTTTTTATTGACAGTTCCAAAAGAAGTTTGAAATGGTTCTGTTTCACAATGGAAATAAAATATGGCTCTGTACCAATAGGTCATTCTGTAAAACTTAAAGAAGAATATAACAACATCAAGATTGTCCTAGAGAGGTTGCAATATCATGTTCATGGGTGGTTAATTGTGTCGATTTGAAAATGGTTAACTTTCTTTAGGTCAGCAAGGAGGGTACACAAAATACCCTGTTTTCTGTGTTACTGGGACAGTAGAGCTACAGCAGAGCATTGGGTGAAAAAGAATGGCCTCAGCGACAGAGTTTGGCATCTGGCGATAAGAATGTCATCAATGATCCTCTAGTGGATAGGAAGATTGTCTTTCCTCCCTTGCACATAAAACTTGGATGATGAAGCAGTTCGTCAAAGCTCTTGATCACAGTGGAGAATGCTTCAGCTATATATGTTCAAAATTTTCCTGGTCTTAGTGAAGAGAAGAAAAAGGCTGGAATATTTGATGGACCTCAAATAAGAACACTAATGAGAGATCCAAATTTATCACATCAAAAATGAAGAACAGAAGAAAGAGCTTTGGGAAAGCATTTTGTAATGTGGTGAAGAATTTTCTAGGAATAAGAAAGCAGACAACTATGAAGAGATTGTGGAAGAGCTACTAATGAGCCTGCGAGATCTTGGATGTAGAATGAGATCAAGGTTCACTATTTACACAGCCATTTGGACAAGTTTCCGGAGAACCTTGGGGATGTTGGCGAGGAACAAGGGAGCGTTTCATCAGGACATTAAAACAATGGAAGAACGGTATCAAGGCCCGGGGGACTCACTATGTGGCGGGTTATTGCTGGAGCTTGATGAGAGACAACCCAGAAGCTGTACATCAGAGATCAGCCAAGAAAAAAAAATTCACAAACTGCTACTTGCCATTGATCTGTGCACCATATATATGTATTGTTTATATTTTTATTTCAATTCTGTCACTATATTTGATTTACTTGTACATGGACTTCGTAATCTTTGTAATCCTTGATTAAGAAATATACAAAATGTATTTCTAAAAATCACGTGTTTTTATCTTGAAACCTTCGATATATAGGCTGATGAGTCATTTCCATCAAAAATTGAAAAATGCTATATCGCGAAATCCTGATGTGATAGACAAAAATTGAGTTCATATTCGTAATCAGCAGCCCAAATTCAGTTAGAATTTGTTTTAAAACCTTTTGCCAGAAATATCGTGTTGACCAGTGTAATAAGTCTGTAGTCTTTTCTTAATCTGATTTATTCGGCCGTAGATACTCGCGGTGGATTTAACTGTTTCAGTATTTGTACATTTTTTCTCACCTTCACTGTTTTTATTAAGTATACATTCATCGTCTTCTTACATAATGATGTGAATATAAGCTCACCACAGAGTTATATACCTAGAAAGCGAGTCCCGCATCCCGCTGTATTGTGATGAGTGACGCCCGCAGCCTAGCGCGGCGACCAGCTGGCTTATCAAACCTTATTCCCAACTAGTTTTCCGACACCACCATTTGATATTGAAAAAAGAACTAGTGCCACCATCGTCTTCCTGAGAAAATTTTGGATCGTATTAGCATAAATCTGTAACAATAATATCAATTATACGAAAATGACGGCTAAATAAAGTAGCGCATAAACATTTGTTCTTTCAACTCCTTAGTGGTCAGCTATTTATCCTTGTACTATTATGTTAAACACGGTTCCTGAATCTACACACTTGCCTGATTATGTTGGTCTAGGATACTTGCCGATGTGACACTATCTAGAGCAGTGGTTCTTAACCTGGGGTACCTGTACCACCAGGGGGTACGAAACCTTACACCTGGGGCTACAAGGCATGCTGACCAATAATGCAATGTCATATTTATAAGGAAGCTGGAATTATATATTTATAATTATTTTGTCTGTCAACAATAATTGTCTTCACCACCTGGAGTCCAACGGTTCATCATTAAGTCATACTACAATATCTTGTAAAATCTATTAGTTACCGTCATATGTCGTTTTCTTATTTTACCGTTTCGTACAGAGTTCTATACTCGTGTGGTACGTGTTCATGTGTCTGTTGGCTCAGCACTGGGCGGGAAGCCAGCAACAAAGGTCGTATCGCCAGCAACGACCATCTCTCCGACTACCTAGATACTTCTTTTCCTTACGACGGAAGCTACAAAGCCTCCCTCGGTCGGTCGTAAACGCGTCGGAAGGCACTGACTGGCTAAGACGAGTAATGACGTCATCAAGCTCATCATCAGTCACCAGCCAATGACAAACAGTTTTTAAAACTTCTCGACCAATCACAAGCCAGTGAGACATATTTCCGGGCAAGAATGGCATGCCAGACTGCCTCTCCCCGCCTTCTGTCCCCGTCATCTCAAACTAATTCTCGTTTTATTCGGAATGCTTGCGTTTTAAGTAGTTTTAATGTATCAGATAGTAAGATGTTAGATAGCTCTCAGGATTAGAATGGCTACGTCTGTGATGGGGAGTGTTGTGGAGGCGGAGAGTGAAGTGGTGTTGTGTGTTGGTGCTGGGGTTGAGAGTGGTAGTGTGGTAGGAGTGAAGGAGGCTGAGGTTAAGGGAGGTAGAAGGGTCGAGGGAGAGTGTAGTGAAGGGTGTGGTGAGGCGCTTAAGACTATTCTGGAGGCGATCGAAGACCTGAAAAGGAGCTTTGCAAGTGAAGTGAACGAATTGAAAAGCGTTGTGAAGAAGCAGGAAATAGAGATACGTTCTCTTAAGTGTGGAGGTGAAGGTCCAAGTGGAGCGAGTGGAGGGGCACATGCGAGTGATGTGCCTGTAGGGGTACCAGAGCGAGATGTGACTCAAGCGACTACTAAGGTTCCTAGTAAGTCACCAGGGATTGGTGTTTGGAAGGTAGTTGATCATGGAGCCCGCCCGATGGAGAAAAAGGTAAACAATGACCATCTTGTGTGCACGAACTCATTTCAGGTACTCTCGGGGCTGCAAGAGGACGATACGGAGGTTAGGAAGGTAGACGATACATCATTACCCGAAGGTAAAATCTTGGTTGTTGGTGACAGTCAGGTTAGGCATCTTGACAGCAGGTTCTGTGACAGAGAAGGGATGCGCATGAAGTCGGTGAGTTACCCAGGGAAGGGGATAGGTTATGTTAGTGACAAGATAGTTGAGTGCATGGCGGACCAAGGGAAAAAGCCCATCGTCTGCCTGAGCGCTGGGGGAAATGATGTTGAGTATTGAATGATGCAATATATTAAGTTTTTGAGCAATATATTAAGTTTTTGAGCACGCCGAATTGCGATCCTGACCTTGCCCCCTCACACATCAGACAAACTCCAACCGCTTGATAGGTGTGTTTATGGGCCATTTAAGACTTTCTATAATCAGGGATTAAATGCATGGATGCTTCAACCAACACCCAGGGCTAGACCTGTTCAGCAAACAATTTTTTCCTATTTTTATACCCTCCTGCACGGTTTCCAATGCTTTTTCACCTGGAAAAGTCGAAAATTACAACCATTATAAGCCAAAATGTCAGGAACCTTTGCTTCATGAAGCATGAAGTTCTATTCTATACACCTGTTCTGAAACGCCAGTTTCGGAGCATTTTGATGTTTGTTTTCGCCTATTTTTTCACCAATAAATGGGCATAAGCAGGTTAAAGCAAGTAATTAGATGCTGACTGAAACATCAAAATGCATAGAAACATTTATGGAAATATTACATGTGATATTTACAGACAAATTTTCAAAAAAATTAAACTAAATATAATTTATTTCACTCTAGTCACAAATTCACAATGGTTTTAGCATGACATCTAATGGTCTGTTATGTTTGTTGCAGATCTGTTGAAACCTGCTAACAAATCCAGAGATACTTCACAACATAACTTCACTATGGCAGTAAGAAAGGAGCTCCGAGGACGCAAAGTTGACATCTCAGAACCTCCACCTGCAGTCCAGAGACAAGCGTCACGCCGACCTGCTACTAGATCTGCTACAGAAACCTTCCTGATCGGTTACCCATCATCCAGCATCAGTGGCTCCCAGTTACCCACCAACAGACAGGCCTTCCAGTACTTCCTCCATCTCCAGAGTTTGCCAGAAAATACAGGGAATCCTAAGCATCAAGACCTCGCCAATGAAACAGTGGAGGCTATCATCCCATTCTGGCAGATGGCTAGGATCAAGACCATGACCAAGTACAATGCAGCGCAGCATTTCATGACACTTCACAAAAAGCACAGAGGAATAATGGTAGAACAGGTGACCCTGGAGGGAAAAGGAGTGCCTTTGTCCTGGAATTAGATAGCCTGTTCGACATAGGAGCTTCAGATGCCATCCAGGAAATAGAGAGAAACCGACTGCTATCAAGGGAGAAGAAGGACAAGGACATCAGGTTCTACCAGGATCAGAAGACAGAGAGAAAGGCCCACATGTCTGGTAAATGACAAGATATTTGAGTCACGGTCCCAGCAGCAAGCAGAGAGGGCTGCAAGACTGCAGCAGAGAGAGGAACAAGATATGAATTTGTCACAAAATTTCTACAATTTATCAGCTGCCACACAGCGAAGGACTGCTGCTGATGTGTCTACCTGGGCTGACCCAACCGACAGTGAAGGGAATGCAGAGGACATGGATTACCAACAACCTCGTCCTGGATGTTCACATCACCAAGACACTGTGACTCTCACATTTCCCAGGAGGGTCATGGAGTGTGTTGACATCTGCAGTACCGCTGATCGTCTGGGATTGTCTGACAATCAAGTGACAGCCTTAGTCTCTGCTACATTGAAGGCTGGTGGAGCTGACCTGGACAAGTTGTTTTCAAATCTCAACCTCATCACAGAGACTGAGAACAGATGATGTCTGACAAAGGGGTACCACAGTCAGACTGNTTTGGTTTGGTGGGAATTTTTAGGGTTGGTTAATTATCTTGTGTTATGTACATATTGGTCATTTAGTTTATATAAGCATTTTCTTTAGTCATCTCTGTGTGTGCTTCAAAAGCAAGATCATCTTACTCCTTGCTAAAAGGGGTGATTTATTAGATATTTTTTAAATTGTTATTGTTATCTACTTCTTTCCATCACCTTTTTTGTTATGGTTTGGGTGGCTTTTTCAGTCTCGCTACTCTTCCTCTAGACAACTCACTGCCCTTCGCTCGTACCACTATGTATAACAGATGGAGTCTGTTCCTTACGGACATTTATATAGAAAGGGAAATAGCCCAATTACAATACGATTAACCCAATTTGATGTTACAAACACGTACGCAGGATTACAAGGGATTTACGGTGATATTAAGGGACTATAAGAGTCATAAGGAGAGATAAGGCTAGGAGAGCGACTGCTAATGGTCGTGTCATTAATATAGTCCTCCTTAACCTTGTATCAAAGAAAACGCAACCTTTATAAAAAACGTCAATATTTAACACAGACTCTAGTATTTCTTTAGGGCGTGGCTAAGTACTCTATTACTTCTTATAAAAATAGCATTTAATCCTTATTAATGTTATATATAGGGATGCACGCCTAGAAACTGTACTACTATGCTGGACGTGTGTGTGTGGTGCAGGAAACTGTGTGTGTGTGTGTAGGCAGTGTGTGTGTGTGTGTGTAGGCAGTGTGTGTGTGTGTGTAGCGTGTGTGTGTGTGTGTGTGTGTAGGCAGTGCGTGTGTGTGTGTAGGCGTGTGTGTGTGTGCAGGCATTGTGTGTGTGTGTGTGTGTGTGGGGCAGACAGTGTGAGTGGGGTGTGTGTGTGTGTGTATTCATTATTTGTATTCATCTAGTTTGTATTTTACAGGGCCTGAGCAACGCTCGTGTGGCCCCGTCTCCATAACAACATGTTTATCTTCCTGCTTAGTGGTTAGTGTTGGGGGGAAGCCAACCACCCCGGGAGGCGGGGCACAAAACCCCCGGCTAACACCCCACACCCTTCACTGCTGGGTGGACAGGGGCTCGGGTTTTAAAAGGGCCTACCTTAAGTTTTTAAAAGTTTTTTGGAGTAAAATTTGGTGTCGGGAGTGTCTCTGCTCAGTTTTTCTGTACACGCAAAAGAGTAGAAATAAGTGGGCGGAGCTTAAATAAGTATAATTCTACATTGTATTGTAGTCACAAAAAAACGCCTTATATATAATGTTATATAATATATATATATATATATAGATATAAAATATACTATATATATATATATATATATATATATATATTATATATATATATATATATATAAATAAATAATATAATAAATTTGGTATATACAGCTTTTGAGAGAGAGAGTATAACAATCAAATAGTATAGTAGTAGTATAAAATAATGGTAGTAGTAGTTATAGTAGTAGTATAAATAGTATAGTAGAAAAAAGTATATAGAAATAATAGTAATAGTAGCAGTAGTCCCCTCTCTCTCCTCTCTCTTCTCTCTCTCTCTCCTTCTTCTCTCTCTCTCTCTCTCTCTCTCTCTCTCTCTCTCTCTCTCTCTCTCATAAGAACATAAGGAAGCTACAAGAGGCCGCGAGGCCTACACGTGGTAGTTCCTGTAAAAAAGCTCCTCTCTCTCTCTCTCTCTTTCTTTGAACACACACACACACAATAACCACTATAACTCCACCACCACCACCACCACCACCACCACCACCACCACCACAACAACAGCTATAACACAAGCCTAAACAGCCTACAAAATCCCTAGGTCTAATTCTATATAGTCAACTATGTATAGATGTCTGTCTGTCTGCACGTCTTACCAGTAGCGGTATTTATACTACTACTAATAATAATAATCATCAGTCTTTCATCTAGTTATATACAGATTTTTTTTCTGCTAAATATTTTCTACTCAAAAAAAAAGTTGTTTTCGCTATATTTTTTTTTGCTTAGCAAATGGAATGTTTTTTTTCGATCTAATTTTTATATATTATGTTAATCATATTATTTATATATGTATGTACGTATGTATGTGTGTGTGTGTGTGTGTGTGTTTGGTGTGTGGGGTGAGAGAGGAGAGAGAGAGAGAGAGAGAGAGAGAGAGAGAGAGAGAGAGACAGAGACAGAGACAGAGACAGAGAGAGAAGAGAGAGTGCAAGAATTTCACATACTTTACATAATTTCATAACTTCTACCACCACCACCACTACTACTTACTACTACTACTACTACTACTACTACTACTGCTATCAATGCTACTACTTAGCAATGGAAATAGTAGTAGTAGTAGTAGTTAATTAATAATACTGATCATAAATACTAAATAATAGTAGTAGTAGTAGTAAGTAGCAGTAGTAGTAGTAGAAGTAGTTCACACACACATACACACACACACACACAAAATTACACAATAGCAGAAATATGTGCGTGTTATAACAATTGTATATGAATAGTAGTAGTAGTAGTAGTAGTTGTAGCAGTTGTAGTAGTAGAGTAGTTAGTAGTAGTAGTAGTAGTAGTAGTTGTAGCAGTAGTAGTAGTAGTAGTAGTAGTTGTAGCAGTTGTAGTAGTAGTAGTAGCAGTTAGTAGTAGTAGCAGTAGTAGTAGTAGTAGCAGTAGTAGTAGTAGTAGTAGTAGCAGTAGTAGCAGTAGTAGTTATCACTACTGCAATTATTTAACAGTAACTAATATGTCCACTACTACTACTACTACTACTACTTTTTTTTTTTACTACTACTACTATAGACCTCCACCGCCTCTTTATTTTGCTGCGGTACCCATAGCCCCACCTCGCTATGGACTGGGCATCCAACCTTACAACTACCCCTAAAAATACTACATTTAACTAACTAACTACCCCTAAATTTACAACCTAATCTATTCCTAACCTATCCACCCTTATCCCACTCTCTACCAATTGGCCTCCATCGAGGTCCACCTATGATCCTGTTAGGGAGTGGGAGTATTCGTACCCCTGAACACAGGAGCAGACCGTAGCATGAGAAGGAGAGGCGACCCTCATCCAGGCGGCGCGGAGCTCCGTGGCTGGTGCTTTCTTTACTGACATCAAGTTCAACTAGTCTTGAGTAGAAGCTCCTAGTCATGGGGGCCATGCCGCCAGATGTGGTGAGACCAGGCGTGAAGGTGACCATGTCGACTTGCAGGATCCTATCGCCATAGGCCCTTACTTCTCCAGCTCTTTTCCTGTGGTGGACAGCCTCGAGGGAGAGCTGCACGATGGAGGCGGCCATCGGGTTCGAAGATCCGATGTCCAAAAGGTCCGCTGGCCCTCTGGTCCAGAATCCCGACACAGATTTCCACGCGAGCCTCAGGGGCGGTATTGCTTTCCTGTACCGCAGGAGTTCCCCATCTAGAGGCAGAAGGTTGCTTGTGGGAGACGTCGTGGCACAACTCCCTTAGGCATGCTGGCTGTCAGGTCCCTCCTTCGTCGTCCTGATACACACGATCCCCCGTTTTTGCACGTCATGGTGTGGTCTACGTTGTTGGGGATCCACACACACAGGGTTGGGCGTCCCTTCCACTGGCCAGCCGTCTCAAGCCACGGCAAACAGGGGGGGGGGGGGGGGCAAATTCCTTGTTTTGTTGAGGTTGAAGCCTTTGCTCTTGATTGGTAGGGATGTTATCCGTTTGGACGCTCCCGTTCCTGTGCGATGTGATTTTTTCTCACGGTGTCTGGAGGCAGGATGGTCGAAAGGTGTTTTCAGGCTGTTCTTCTGCCTTGCTGCCTGTCCTCGTGAGATCGTTTCTTTGCGCAGCGATCACACTTTTGTCGATTTCCCTTGTTGCGTCTGACGATGCTCATTCCGTGAGGACCGGTAGGTTGATGGAGTTGAGGTTCTCCACCTCAGCCACCTTCTCAGGGAGGTGATGTTCCCCCTCCCGCTAGGCTTGGATGGAGTTCGAGCAACGCCCTACGCGTCATTCCCCGGACGGGAGATCTCAGTAACGCTGTATGAAGGGTTCTTTATAGTTCCTCCCTCGTTCTGAGGAGAGGGCTTGATTTCGCGGATGGTGCGCATGACGAAGTTCCCCCATGTTGCAGGCCATGCGTGTATGCCCGCGTAGGCTGCGTGAGGCTCGGTCTTGGCATGGCTGACAGGACATCCGACCTCGGTGCCCACTCAGACACTTTCTCTTCCGACGTCACTCCTTCTTATACTCCCTCTGTTTCCAATAACAGGAGCCAAGTGCGCTGTCTTCCTTCTTACCACACAACTTCCACTGCCACTGAAGATGTTTACAGTCCCCGTCATAGTGCTCTGCTTGACGCTGAGGAAGGATTTAGCGGCGTGGGTGTGTATCCTAGGTAGGGCCATTGGCCTTATTACACCCCCACCAGGTGGCTTAGGGTCCTGTAATTTGCCGGCCCCTGACAGGTCGCGCTATGCACCTGCTTCCCCTTGGTTTTTTCAAACGCAATCACGATTGAAGGACTGACATTCCAAGGCGTACATGCCATGGCCACATGGGTCCCTTGAGTGTTCCTTCCCTTGACTCTAGACACCCTAGCCTATTGCTACCCTCGCTAGGTTACTATAAATTAGAGGGTTCACTATAAGTGTATCGCGTATGTAGCCAGGAAGGCACTTGATTTTTTATTTATGAAGCATTGTTTTTTTCTGTTGATGGAGTTTAAAACGCGTTTCTTGCGTCCCTAACGAACCGCTTCACAGTCTTTTTGGGCGAAGATCTCCCTCATGGCGTGGATGGCTGCTTCCCCTCCTCCTGTTGCTCCTGCGCATACCTGGAGGTTCCCCCGCCGCCCTCCTCACATCCTCCTTGACTACAGCATGATTCTTTACCCACGGACGCAGTCGGGGGGGTATGACTTCGCCAATGCAATTGGGTCTGCATCCTGGCTCTTGTCCAGGGGAATGAGGCGCAGGCTGTGACAGGTGCGTCCGAGATGGTTGACAAGTGGTGGTGACAAGTTTCCTTGTGCTAGTGCTGCGAGAGCATGCAAAGGTCACTTGTGCCACTGCCCCAAATTGGTGCTGCTCAGGCAGGCGACGCCACCCTCCTTTCGCGTCCAGGCCTGAGGGACCAGCAGTGCCATGTGTCCCC
This sequence comes from Chionoecetes opilio, assembly GCA_016584305.1. Lineage (NCBI taxonomy): Eukaryota > Metazoa > Arthropoda > Malacostraca > Decapoda > Majidae > Chionoecetes > Chionoecetes opilio. The sequence continues at coordinate 48,972 of JACEEZ010021738.1, forward strand.
CTGGAGGGATTTCTTCACACCATTTCCCCCCGTGATCATACTCGTAAATGACACTGTTCGGGGTATGTGCATGCCCTGCAGTCTGATCCGGTTAAGTCGCTGGGAGGAGGATGTTTTTTCCTACCAGCTGTCTGATGTTTCCCTTGGGATGGCAACACAGCGGGCAACCGCCGGACTCATTCCGTTGAGAGCCCGCGTGCCGATGACACTTCCTTGTCGCATCCTGTCGGCAAAGCTACGGCTTTATCCTCTTCTCTTGACGGTTGATGAGGGTCTCAGCAGTCTCTTACCTGTATGGCCCTGGCCTCCTCCAGGGCTTCGTCTCGTTTGTTTTCAATCCACAGTTCCACTCTTCTGAGACTGCCTTTTCGTTTTCAATTGCTTGCTCTTCTTGTGTGTCTTTGAAAGAAAAGCTTTGCAACAGAATGAGCAGTTTTGATGGCAACGGTGAGAGAGGCGTGTCGAGTTTGTAGTAGGTGAGGAGGTCAGCCATTTCCTTGTGATTTTGGTGGTTGGCCAGTCATTTTGGTGGTCAAAGAGGTTGCTTGTAGACCCTTCCAGCTAGCTCGCGGTAGGTTGCCACCCATAATGGTTTTTCAGCCTCTGTCAGATCCTTCCATATGGCGTTCACATCTCCGGTTTTCATTTCTTGCCCGTGCCAGGGTTGGGTGGTGGCGGTGGCGTGTCGGTGCGGTGGTGGTGGCGGCGGCGAGGTGGGGGGTTTGCGGCTGCGGACAAAAAAAGGGGGAGGCGGCGGCGGCAACTGCATTGGTGGTGGCAGTTGGCACAGGCCGCCACCGCTCACCTCCTCTGTCTCCCTCGCTTGCTGCTGCTCCTCATCTCGCTGGGGATCCTGGCCGTTGTTTGGTCTCACTTCCTCCCTCTCCCGCCCGGGGGTCCCACAACGTCCCCAGGGGTCCTTGCACCGGTCTCCTTTCATACAGGATCTACATTTTTCTGCCTGTTCTCGCACACCAACACTGTTGCATTTATTATCCTGTTTAGGTGCATATACAACATCTCGTCCGGGTGAATTAGCATTGGCTAGATAGGCATTACAGCAATGGGTCACAAAAATCGGCGCCGCCAGCACACAATGGAACAGAATGTTTGTAGCAGTATTAGGGTAATAGTTATTATTGGAATCGATATTTACTGACGTTTAACATTATATGTAATGTCTGATTTGCCAACAGCGCTTAAACACAGCTGATATATAAATGACAATCGGGTGTATGGTAGCAGTGATTTTTAATTCTACAACTATATAAACAGCAATGGTCACAAATATCCGGCCCGACAGGCAACAACCATGGTACAGAATGTTTGTAGCAATATTAGCAGTATTAGGGTAATAGTACTATTGGAATCAGAATATTAATGACGTTTAACATTATAGTAACTGGTACAATAATAACATCAACAACAATCACAGCAATAATGAGAACAATTGTCCCCAATGATAAGCAATATTAATGATACAGTTTGTTTTGTAGAATAGTAGTGGTTTTAATGTAAAGTTATATTGAACTCAATTTGTTAATGATATTTAACTAGACATGCCTTGCGGTCATTTTAAATAAAAATTATTATTATTATTCTTACTTTTAATAGGTACTCACGTGGTACTACTACTACTACTACTACTGCTACTACTACTACTACTACTACTACTACTACTATTACCACCTTCTACTACCGCAATTTATAAACTCTTCGAACCGTCAACCAACATTTTATATCGACTACAATGCCTCATCATCACCATCACAAGAACTACTACTACTACTACTACTACTACTACTACTACGACGACGACGACGACGACGATATCGTCTTCCAGCAAAAAAAAAAAAAAAAAAAAAAAAAAAAAAAAAAAACCTGAAAGTCCACGACTATTTGGCTTCAGAGTGAATGACTCGGAGCTATCTACAGACTATCACACCCCCTGCTACTATTACTACTATCCCAGACCACCTTCCTAACACCTGCTACCACTTGCTGTCTCCGTTTCTGCCACTTTGTAATGGTTTGGAAATCCTAAAACAGACCAAAAATCTCAATTAAACTGTTTTACACCAATGTTACAACCACCACTACTACTTCCACCACCCCTGCTACTACCACTACTACTTCCACCACCCCTGCTACTACCACTACTACTTCCACCACCCCTGCTACTACCACTACTACTTCCACCACCCCTGCTACCACCACTACTACTTCCACCACCCCTGCTACTACCACTACTACTTTCTCTCCATCCCTGCTACTACCACCACACCACACCCCTGCTACTACCACCACACCACACCACTGCTACCACCACTACCACCACATCACACCACTGTAAGCCTACCACACAACCACGACAACCATTCTTTGACCGCTGGGCCCCTTCACTGCCGCTCTAGGGACACACTGGTACAGCCCCCCCCCCCCCCCCCCGCTACCACCACCACCTCCCAGGGCCGCCCACACAGATACCTGTACTGGCACTGACTAGGCGATATTAAACTATCGCTATTATACTGAATTCGGTACCGTAACACGTAATTTATGCAAAGATGCCAGCAGTGGATGTTGCTGGTACATCATTTATTTCTGTTTATCATCAGAATCATCGTATAATGCGAGCACAGCCCTACACATGACAGGAGAAAACGCCCCTTCCCCTTGCCTCGAGAACTCCCACTCCCGCAGCCACTGTCAATACATGGCATACATCTGATCGTCTTTGGAGAAAGCTGTACTTGTGTTATTCAAGGATCAGTCCTTTTCTAAGGTTCTGTGTATAGTGCTGAGAGGAAGAAAAGGGTAAATGTTTACACTAGGACCGAAACTGCCTACACAATTGGGAGTGTGGTTTCTGTTCACCTTATTGGATTCTAAGAAACATTCTCTCTGTGAACTTCCGTTGCAAATCACTACTTTCGGAGATATAAGACGTTTTTAATAGGAAGGAGTGTACAGGAGTTATGACAATTAAACTAACTAACCCCACCTTTTAACTCACTAAACTAACCTAACCTAACCCCACGCTTTAACCTGCTAACTAAAGCCAAATCCTCATTAACAAGTGTCCGCAGCAAGGGAAGAACAGAGCCGATCAGGTCACAAGAGGAAGAAGAGTATGGCGGACGTAAACACTTGTCTCTCGCCTCCCTATAAACAACATGTCATATCTCCAAAAGTAGTGATTTGCAACGGAAGTTCATATAGTCCGGTGGCCAAACCCCATATATAGGCTGAACCTTTGAATTTGTGGTGCATAATTATTCTTTACGGATTTTGATAGCCTGAAACCTCTAGTTTTGGAATCTGTCGGGTGCAACTTTTGCATCCTTGAGTATTTTGCAAAAATGACGACTGAAGATAGGAATGGGAATCACTGTTTGGGACTGAACATTTGAGGTAGGGGTAATAATAAACGGGCATAGATCACACATGTACAGACCTTTGACAATTTTTTATTAACAAAATGTTCGTATTGATTAGCTTTATCACCTCAAACTAATGATATATGAATTTCGTCAACAATAAGGTCATAGGAGGTCAAAAGGTCACAATTTTTGACGTGAAAATTAAATTCGACGAGCTGACTTTGGCCTTTTCCTTTTACTGATACATATTTACATGCTGCTGCGTCATAAATATGGACATGGGTAAGCCAAAAAAAAACTGCGGCAATTTTGTTTTAGCATCGAATTGTTGTTTGTCTGTTGTTTCTATCAATTAGTGTTGATATTTAGTGATATACTGTGCAATGCAACGGTAACTTTTAAAGCTTACACTGGGGTGTTTTTAGTCATTGTGTTATCTAAGGTAGTTTTCTATTTAGGGGCTTCTATTTGTATGAAATGAGAATTATAAATTTTTGGAATCTTTATTTTAGTCTACTTTACTCTAACCTAACTCCAACCTAAAAGGTTGACTAATATAATAATATTAGTCAACCTTTTTTAGTCTGCTTAGATTATTTTTATCTAACAATTATTGATCGTTATGTTATTCATCGACAATGAAATAAAGAATGGTATTATTTGATAACAATTGCTACAGCTTAGGGGCTTTTTGTGGGTTTAGGGGTCTTAACAGCTAGCCTTGCAGATTATGTGCTTGCCAAGATGACAGTTTCGAGCAACGTATTTGTAGTGTTTGACAAATATCACAAGAAAACCATCAAGAGCTGCACGATCTGCTGGAGTGCAGCATTGAAAGGAACATGTCATTACGCTGACAACGCCAATTCCCTCCCGAGACACGTTGTTCTCAATGTGGCACACAACAAGGAGCAGCTCATTGAGATGATTACTGAGGAACTTCTAGATAGAACGCAAGGACTCCGGTTACCAAACAGACTTGTTGTCACAGGGAAAGCTGATACTCCTGTTGAAGTCTGGCAAGGTGTACGAGTGGAGAGATCAGATTTGCAAACTAACCATGAAGAAGCAGACGTCATCATTCCACACCAGGTTGTACACTGTACAGTTTGTTTCTAACACCAGAAAGACTATTAAAGTAATCTCAGATGACACAGACGTGTTTGTATTGCTTGTGCATTAGTATACCACTACTGTCAACTCTCTGTATGCCTTGTCATGGAACCGACTTCTCCTGAAAGGACTTCAGTGAACATTGGAGACACCGTAATAAAACACCAGGCTATTGTCCCACAGCTGCTGGCAGCACATGCGTTGACAGGATGCGACACAGTTGGTTGCTATTTTGGAATTGGAAAAATCAAAGCAGTTAAAGTCCTAAAGGCAGGATATAAACTGGACAGCATAGGACAACCTGAAGCCCAACACGAGACAATAATTCGAGAAGCAACCCAGTCTATTGCAGCATGCTATGGAGAGAAAGTTGGACCAAACGACAGCATGTCAGATATCCGATACAGACATTGGATCTCCAGCATGGGCAAAAAAAGTGCTGCGTCAGTTCACCAACTGAAAACACTTCCTCCTACAAGTGAAGCGTTTGTCGAGAACGTGAAAAGGGCACATTTTCAAGCATGCATTTGGAGGTCGGCACTGACTGGCGAGACACCAGATGTGGACCCTCTGGAGAACGGTTGGGTATCTGATGACGATTTCGGTGTATTAATGCCAGTGACCCTCCCACCACAAACGGAAATTGCTCCAGCAGCTGTTATGAAGCTGATCCAATGTGGCTGCTCAAGCGAACCCAGCTAACCATCACCGGCGGGCCGACGTAGGCCGTAGAGCGGCGAACGGCGGCCGCCGGCGGCAAATTTACCTCCGTTAGCCCTCCGAAGGCCCGCTGGTGTATTTTCAGACGGGATAATTTACCATGTTGAAAATTAATGTACAGAATTTCAAGAATTGAATATTTCTATGTGTAAACATTTTGAAACAATAGTTATATGATTATCTTGATGTAGTATTACATCAGTAGTGACAAGCAGCGGCAACTTGACGTCAATCCTCCGGAGGCCCGCTGGGCGCTGGTACGTATTTGTAAGTGGGAAATATTCATTTCATATTATATATATTATCTCAGTAATATACATAGTATCTCAATATCGGTACCATCACTATTATTAGGCCTGTTCAAGCTATTAAAAATTGTTATAAAAGTTTTTATAATAGTTTATAGAAATTATAATATTTCAGTTTATTTCAAATATTTCCAGTTTAATCAGGAACACCGAGAGATACATAGAAATAAAAATGAGATACGTACATAGGAAGGAGTTTACATGAAAAAGGTTATCAGTTTGTCTGTGTGTGTAGCTAGTATCATATAAAAATAACACTTAATTGATTAACCGCGGCGAAGATTATTACGGAATAACACAAGGTCATATTTTCCCTATTTCATACTTCGAACATATTACAACATATCANGACGGTCCCCTTTCCCTTTCCAGATAGGGACGACCAGCCACCTTTTCCAGTCAGGAGGAATGGTATCTGATTTGCTACACGGCAGTCAGATCAGCATGCAACCTGCGGATCATGGCCTCACCCCCAGCTTTGAGGAGCTCCGCACTGATATTACAAACACCAGCTGCCTTTCCACCCCTCAACTTTGCTACAGCCTCTCTGACCTCGTCAAGAGAGGGTGCGGTTTCGTCAATGGGAGGATCGGCATCCCCTGCCTGTAACCCAGTGGTGTGAAGCTGCTCAATTGGAGGGTCCACCGTGAACAACTGCCCAAAGTACTCAGCCCAACGAGCCATCTGCCCATCCATGTCCGACACGAGGCGCCCATCTGCTGTTCGAATAGCACTCGCCCGAGAAGGAGACTTGGAACGGAGCTTCTTCAGGGTTCGGTAGGCGGGTCGGAGGTCATTAGCGTTCAAATGACCCTCGACATCCTCAGCGAGACTCCTGACATACCTTTCCTTGTCTCTCCCCAGGAGGGTTCTAGTCCGGCGTGACAGAGCCCTGTGCTGGTCCTGATACCCAGCCAGCCTGGCAGCGCGACTTTCCTCGATTTTCTCCAGCGTCTCCGTCGAGACAAAACCACGCCTTGACCTCGGGCGCTCCCCAATACACTCCTTCCCAGCTAACCATCACCGGCGGGCCGACGTAGGCCGTAGAGCGGCGAACGGCGGCCGCCGGTGGCAAATTTACCTCCGTCAGCCCTCCGAAGGCCCGCTGGTGTATTTTCAGACGGTATAATTTACTATGTTGAAAATTAATGTACAGAATTTCAAGAATTGAATATTTCTATATGTAAACATTTTGAAACAATAGTTATATGATTATCTTGATGTAGTATTACATCAGTAGTGACAAGCAGCGGCAACTTGACGTCAATCCTCCGGAGGCCCGCTGGGCGCTGGTACGTATTTGTAAGTGGGAAATATTCATTTCATATTATATATATTAACTCAGTAATATACATAGTATCTCAATATCGGTACCATCAATATTATTAGGCCTGTTCAAGCTATTAAAAATTGTTATAAAAGTTTTTATAATAGTTTATAGAAATTATCATATTTCAGTTTATTTCAAATATTTCCAGTTTAATCAGGAACACCGAGAGATACATAGAAATAAAGATGAGATACGTACATAGGAAGGAGTTTACATGGAAAAAGGTTATTAGTTTGTCTGTGTGTGTAGTATCATATAAAAATAACACTTAATTGATTAACCGCGGCGAAGATTATTACGGAATAACACAAGGTCATATTTTCCCTTATTTCAATAACTTCCAACATATTATCAACACATATCAATACTCAACGGTACACCTAATATGGAATATGTAGATGATGGAGTTAACATATGAATAATATCATGATTTAGAATAGAATATTATTTGAAAATTTTTCCCAGCTATCAATGCACTAAACTGCCAGACGTACGATAGCCATTACAAAGGGTTAAAAACCCACAAAAGGCCTAAATTGTCACCCTTAACCAGTCGATAACATAATGAGAGCTTAGTTATAACATGTTTTCGCTCCTTCATTATATCGAAATAAACTGAATAATATAAATAATTGCAGTACGACACGTTTTTTTAGGAATTCCTTGACGGCGCCTGGCACTGTGTCTGAGTGAAAATAATCAGTTAGTTGGAAAACGCACGAGTGGGTGGATGTTGTTATGTTGTTCGCCGCAACCTATATCCTTCTACATGGCTGTTCACGCCGTTCAGTGATCCACGTACACCAGCATGTAAACTCAATAACGAAAATGTTTTTTGTACTTATGAAATAAACAATGTCCGTAGCAATTATGATCCTAGCAATCTCCTTTTCATCGTATTACTGGATAACGACACAGGAATATTTCTGGTCAAATTTTCTAAGCATATTGCATTATATAGTAATGTTTTTATAAGTGTTGAACAGCCCATTAGTCTATTAATCGGCTAATGGGTTGTGCAACACCCCTTAAAACATTACTATATCTGCAATATACCTAGAAAGTATAACCATAAATATTCCTCAATCAGTTAATATAACAGCGGCAAATGGTCATATGCCCTACGGCGGGCCGCTGGGAGCGGCCCGCCGGTGAGCCTCTGAGCAAATTCCCACCGGCCCTACGTCGTACACTTCCGTCGGGCCGCCGATAAGACATACGGAGGGCCTCCGGAGGCCCTCCGTCTTTGTGTTTGCTGGGTTGGCAGCCTGTAGAGTTTCACGTTTGAAGGTATCCCACAGTTCTACAGGGTCCCCGAGAGCACCAAACACATCAAACCGATTTGAGACTGCCACCGCATACTCATGAGCACATGTCAAGTCCTTCAGTTTCTCAAAATGAAACACAGTATGGTTACCTCTTGAGATTCTTCTGGACTCGACATGAAGCTTAAGTGTAGCAACAACAAGTCTGTGATCTGTTCCAAAGAACTCAGCACTCCGGTAAACCCTTCAGTTCTGGAGGATCCTCCAACGAGTACTAACGAGGATGTGGTCGATCTCCTTAGCTACCCCTCCGGCATTACTATACCATGTCCAGCGGTGCAGCTTTGGTCTCTGATACCAAGAACCTGCAATTCTCAACCTTCTGGACCTTGCAAAGTTCAGAACCAGAGCACTGTTGGTGTTTCTGGTACCGGAGCCATGAGGACCAACACATAACTCGTAGCCATCTCTCACAGGGCCAGTAGTAGCATTGAAGTCGCCCAAGACAATGAGTGTGTCCCGAGGAGGACACGGGTCTAATACAGAGTCGAGTTTGGCGTAGAACATCTCCTTCTCTTCAGTTTTACGCATCTCGGTAGGAGCGTACACTGCAACAAGAGACATGAAACCCAGAGTGTGTTTCATCCTCACCCGCATTATGTACGCTCATCAACCGGAGTAACCTCAACAACTGACGGCTGCAGTTTGCTGGAGATGCCTATAACTACTCCCCGTTCACGGTGACCATTGCTCATGCCGGACCAGTAGTAGGTGTAACCCCCACTGCTAGTCTCGCCACTGCCAGGCCTCCTTGTCTCAGAGAGTCCCACTATATCCACCCTTAGCCTACTGAGCTCGCCCGATAGGAGAGGTAGTCGATGATCGTCTGAGAGGCACATAACGTTCCACGAGCCCACACGAAGAACCCTCCGCAGGTTGATCCCAGAAGTTATTCGACGGGCAGGCGCCGCCTCTGCACCGCCCCGGCCACCCCATAAGAAAAAGTTAGGCTAGGGGGCCCTACCACTTGATTTAGAGTGCGGGATTCCCGAGGGCTTTGCCCCGCACTCGTCATAGGCAGACCCCTACCCTGCGTCTGCATAGGAGGGGTCTGCATGGTCGGGCCCCCCGGCAAAACCGGGTCGGGGGCGCGATTACCGCGCCCCCGGCCTCTACCTCTTAATATGTTTGTGACTAGTTTAGTTTTTACAGGGAGGGGCTGCAAACCCCCCCCCCCACCCAACCAATCTATGTCAGGGATTGGCCTTACTGCTCACCGTGGCCAGGGACGCAGAACCCCCTGTAGGGATTAACCCCAGGCTGCCCACTATTTCACCCATAGCTGGGGCTGGACGACTCAATAGTGAGTTCATCTGCTCTTAAAGATGGTCTTATTTTTAGTCCATCTGGGTGTCCAGCACACCCTCCTCATTGGAAGAACCAGTGGGGGAGCCAGTTTAGTCGCCGACGATCCGACCATGTGGCTGGTTGTACTGGGCTACAAGTTACCAGTAGCAGGGGACAACCCTGACCAGAACCGCGATGGCAGATGGAATTTAACATTGATACGTGCAGCGTTATGAATGTTGGTAGAAAAAACCCTGGTAATAGATACACCATACGCAATGTATCGCTGAAAAGATCAGAAGGTGAAAAAGATCTTGGTGTGAGGGTGAGCCCAGACCTCCGACCTAGGAAATAATGTATTGAGGCTAGAAATAGAGCTAATAGAGTGTTAGGATTCATTACCAGAAGTGTTAAAAGTAGAAGTGCGGAAGTTGTCTAAAGCCTTATCTGGCTCTAGTCAGACCTCACCTAGTCTATGCAGTTCAGTTTTGGTCTCCATATTTCAGGATGGATATAGCCTTGTTAGAATCAGTGCAGAGAAGGATGACCAAAGTGATTCAAGGGATGCGTAACTTTAGTTATGATAGGTGATTGAAGCTATTAAGGGGACCGCCCAGCCTGAATATAGCGCCTCTTCCATTTGTGCCCAAGTTCCAGGAACCAGTTCTTTCAGTTCAGGGTTGGGTTCAGTTCCTGGTTCTGGGTTCGCGTGTCACAAATGGAACGCAAAAACCCCGTTTTTTTTAATACAAACAAACTCAACTGGCGAGGCAAGAGAGAGAGAGAGAGAGAGAGAGAGAGAGAGAGAGAGAGAGAGAGAGAGAGAGAGAGAGAGAGAGAGAGAGAGAGAGAGAGAGAGAGAGAGAGAGAGAGAGAGAGAGAGAGAGAGAGAGCGAGAGCGAGAGAGAGAGAGAGAGAGAGAGAGAGAAACATTAAAAGTGGTAGCTCAGCTGTGATGTGAAGGGATCATATCAAGTTTAAAGGTCGCGGGAACGCTTTCCTCCACCAGTGCCCCTTGTAGGCCTGTCTGACATCCTCTCCGACTCGTGCATGCGGAAAACCCTTCATGATAAGAGAAATAGGGCCCAAGGCGGCCATTGTTTGTTATGAAATGAAAACTCTACCCAGGCTACCGACGTCCCAATGTGGGTAGAGAAAGTTCAAGGGTTTTGTTGAGTCACTACGCGCGTCGCCTCGGACCCAGGTTTTCGTGCGCAAATGGAACGCCTGAATTCTTGGTTTCCGTGAACTGGTTCCTTAAATGTCGCAAATGGAAGAGGCCTTATCGAAAATTCATGCAAAATATCGAAAATCCTTTTAAGTCATATAATGGTAGCTGTGGCCTTGGGCAACACCCTGATATATAGTTTGTCCCATAAAAGGATATTTAAATGGGTTTAAATCTCCCCCTCCCCTCCCCCCCGCACCACGCGAGCGCGCCATGCCTCGTTTATTTACATCTGTTTTGACGATAAAATATCAATTATAATGGTTTTTTTTTAGTTTGAGTTTAATAGACAAAACCCTTACAGGGTTTACTGACGTAACACTTAGTTAAACTAAAGAAAAATGTTTAGGGCTCGTTTCTGAAAAATGAAAGTTATTTTTTTACAATTTCCTTCTCCTTCATCAGTTTTTATCCGATCTTTAGTACCTTTGAGGTATCAATGGACAGCTGGATAAAAAACGAAGAAAACTATGGTTGAATTTTTTTGTTTTTGTCAATAAATGAACATGGTTCAGTTTCAAACTTATTTTTTGAGGAAATTTTTCAAAATTTTCCAAAATTGTATTTCTCAGTGATAAAGAAAGATCAACAAAAACCACACCAAATAATCTGTTGTCATAAGTAGAAGAGTTAATGGTTATAAAATATAAAAAATCCACCTATAATCCTACGAGTTGAAAGCAATTCAAATCAGCCAAATTTTACTTTTTTTTTTTTTTTTTTTTTTTGCAAAAAACTATTGGCCAGATCTAAATGAAACTTATGTTTTGAAGTCCTTAGCCCTAAATAGCTCATCAAATTTACAGCAAGATCCATCATTAAACAAGATTTGGGGTGGGCGGTCCCCTTTTAAAGATACACTCACTCGAGAGACGCAGAGTAAGGGGCGATCTGATAGAAGTTTTTAAGTGGATAAAGGGATTTAATAAAGGAGCGGTAGGAAAAGTTCTTACGGCTATTAACCAGGGTAGAACAAGAAGTAACGGATGCAAGCTGGACAAGCGTAGATTTAAAAAAGAAATAGGGAAAAACTGGTTCACAAATAGGGTGGTGATAAATGAGTTCCATGATCTCACTTTGTCAAGCTAATATTATATCTCTTCGGTTTTTTTTTCTCTCTCTCTCTCTCTCTCTCTCTCTCTCTCTCTCTCTCTCTCTCTCTCTCTCTCTCTCTCTCTCTGTGATGATACCGAATCATCCTTTTCCATTTTTTCTTTGTTTTCAGGTTTTCTACTGTTACTCTAAAATATCCCATTGTTTTGTTGGTCGCTTAAACTCTTTACTTTTATTTTTTACTATTTTTATTTCCTTCTCTATATTTCACAGTTTTCACTTTTCTTTCTATTTGCTTTTTTCTTCATATATATCTGTTTTTTTTTTTTTCATTATCTCTAAGTTTATTTGCTTCACTTTTTTTTTTCATCATCTGTTAGATTTTTTGCTCTATTGAAAGATGGCAAGAAAACACTGAAACAGGAATACGATACTATATCCTACGGTTTCAGGGATTATTGAATTATCTTACGAAGACTCAAGTTAAAATATGTTTTATATTAATCCTGTTTCCGCTTACGTTTTCTCACCACCCTTCTACTGTTCACATAGGTCACTGTTTTCCAATATATCTGGCACTGTATGTCTGTCTATCAATTTCATCAGTGTTTATATATATATATATATATATATATATATATATATATATATATATATATATATATTATATATATATATATATATATATATATATATATATATATATATATGTGTGTGTGTGTGTGTGTGTTGTGTGTGTGTGTCTGTGTGTGTGTGTGTGTGTTTGAGAGAAAGATATATAGACATATATATTTCATATTTGTACAATATTTCTAATAAGGAAAAAAAATGTGTTGATGGCTATAATCAATCAGCAAGGTAAAGCACAACACAATTTTGTCATTAAACATTCACAAAATACTCTTTTCAAAAGTATATGGCGAGATAAATTGACACGGAAACGTACGATGCTTCTGGTTTTCCTTGAAACACGCCATTAGTTATCCACTCCCCCAATCCACACACACGAATGCATGCACACACACACACACACACACACACACACACACACACACATACATACACACACAAACAAATATTCTGCTGATCAGTTAAATATACAATGTAAGAGTATGAAGGACAGATATTCAGATATTTGACCCCTTTTTAGACTTCGTGAGGCTAGTAATTCGAGTATTAGTCCAGTCTCAATCACTTGCTTGCACTGAATGGATCTAAGCATAATGGAAAATATGGCAAACTAATGGAAAATATAGCACTAATGGAACTATGGCACCAAAATTGTTACCCATCAGTTAAACAAACTTATTAGACCATTTATTACCTGGTATTATTGACCTGGTATTAGACCAGTGTCCTCCTCGGGACACACTCATTGTCTTGGGCGACTTCAATGCTACTACTGGCACTGTGAGAGATGGCTACGAGTTATGTGTTGGTCCCCATGGCTCCGGTACCAGAAACACCAACAGTTCTCTGCTTCTGAACTTTGCAAGGTCCAGAAGGTTGAGAATTGCAGGTTCTTGGTATCAGAGACCAGAGCTGCACCGCTGGACATGGTATAGTGTAATATAATGGCTTGTAAAGTGATTAGTATTTGTTATTAACTGTTGGGACAATTGATTGTTAGTGGGTCGTTGGTGGTGTATCAGCGCTGTCACGTAGGCAGGAGTAACGTCAGCAAGAGGTGTAGTGGCGAGTCACTGGAGCGAGGGAAGGCAGTCCGCCTGCAGACTACAACACGAGACCCACCTCGCCACCACCACACCTGCCACCTGTTCGCTGCCCCGCCGCCAGTACTCACCCGTAGCTGTGTTGTGAACTGTGTACTATTTCCTCCACGTGTTTTGTTAAGTAAAGAGAAAAAGCAAGATTTGTTTTCCTTACTGCCACAAGCTATCGAGGCAGTATGGGGGATAAGTTTGACTTGAAGCTGATCCCTGAGTACGATGGCAGTGGTGCGCACGCTGTGGTGGAGTGGCTGGAGAAGCTGGAATTAGTCTGCAAGCTTCGAGGCGTCGACGATATAGCAAGTGTGATCCCACTACGCCTAACGGGAGGTGCCTTCGCCGTGTACCTACAGCTGGCCGAGGCGGACAGGAAAAAGACTGAAAAGGTGAAGGAGTTGCTGCTGGCCGCGTTTGCAGTAGATCCTTACGTGGCCTATGAACAGTTCGTGAGCCGAAAGTTGCGCAGTGGAGAGTCGCCAGATGTGTATTTGGCTGAGCTTCGGCGACTGGCATCTCTGTTTGGCGGAGTGAGTGACAAAGCCCTTGCCTGCGCCTTCGTGGCTGGACTGCCGGAGGAAGTCCGCCAGCTACTCAGAGCTGGGTCACGTATGGAGGCTCTTGACTTGAACCAGATTCTGACGCGGGCAAGAGCGGTCATCAGGGACGACAGCCTCCTTGGATCATCGGAGGCGTGCCTTGGTGCCACAGCAGGCTATGGCGCCGTGCCTCGTGTGGCTGCTGCAAGTCAACGGTGCTATGTGTGTGGTGGCCCTAATCATCTCGCCAGAGACTGTTTAGCTCGCCAACAAGCTCATGGCCGCACACGGCGACGAGTAAGGTGCTACCAATGTGGTGGTTTAGGCCACATTGCATCAGAGTGTTCGGGAAACGGGCATGGAGAGGGGGCGTCAGCGCCAGCCTCCTCTCATGGCGGTCAGTGAGTGAGGCGTTACCATGTGCTATGGTGAGTGTGGAGGGCGTACGTCGTCGTGTGTTGGTGGATACCGGGTGTTCCCGAAGTATCGTCCATGTTTCGTGCTGCCAGGCATGGACGAAGGGTGTCGTCGACATGGTCATTGTGAGCGGGGAGAAGTGGCAGTGCGAGGGAACAGGTGTCGTACACCTCCAGCTTAGCGGCGGGGCTTCCACTGACGTTTGCGTGTGTGTAACAACTGCGAAGCCCCTTGGTTTTATGGTAATTCTCGGCATGGATGGCATAACGGCCCTTGGGGGAGTTACAATCGATGCTCAGAATAGTGTTCGATTTGGCATAGAAAAGTCAGAGATCTGTGCGGCTGCCGACACCGTGGTGGCAGTGGAGGAACCTGATTTTAGTGCCAATTATGACCCTCTGTCTAATTGTTGGACGGCAGCCTGGAAGTGGTCAGGGGGTAAGGAGCCTGGTGTCCTGCGGAATACGGTAGAGGCTTACTCTGTGCCTCCCGAAGCAAGAGACTTGTATGAAGAGGAGCTCCAGAAGGGGATAGAGGATGGCTGGTTACTTCCGTACGACGAACATAAGTACGGACCAGCTAAAGGTCTGATTCCTCTCATGGCCGTTGTTCAACGCAACAAGAAGAAAGTGCGGCCAGTAATGGACTTCAGAGAGCTCAATGCACACATCGACGCGTTCACGGCGGACTCTGACGTGTGCTCAGACAGACTGCGGGAGTGGCGGAGGCAAGGGGTGAATGTCTGCGTGATTGACCTTGCAAAGGCTTATCTCCAGATTAGAATTCACGACTCCCTGTGGCCATATCAGACTGTGAATTTTAAGGGCCAGAGGTATTGCTTAACGCGACTGGGATTTGGCCTAAACGTTGCCCCGTTGGTTATGAAAGCAGTGCTCAACAGTGTTCTCTCACAAGATCCCATCGTTAGAAAAGGAACGTCAGCTTACATCGACGACATTCTTGTTAATGAAGACGTTGTTAAGGCCAGTCGTGTACAAGAACATCTCGAGAAATTTGGACTAACAAGCAAGCCATGCGAGCGACTTGCTGAAGGAGCACGAGTGTTGGGCCTGAGAGTCTGGGGGGAGCAGAGAGGCCTAGTGTGGAAGAGAGACAGCGAGGTGGACAACGTACCAAGTGAGTTGACGAGGCGGGTGGTGTTTTCGTTCTGCGGCAAGTTGGTGGGCCACTATCCTGTGTGTGGTTGGCTGCGAGTGGCGACGGGCTTCATCAAGAGGAGGACCAATTTCCTCTCAGAGGGATGGGATGAAGTCATCGTCGATGAAGAAATAAGGAGGTTTCTGGATGAGGTCGTGGCTGAAGTTAGGAAGAATGATCCTGTGAGAGGATTTTGGAGTGCCAGAGGCGACGAGGCCAGAGTTTGGGTGGACGCCAGTTCTTTGGCGCTTGGTGCTGCAGTAGAGATCGACGGCAGCATCGTTGAAGACGCCAGCTGGCTACGTAAAGAAGACTCGAGCCACATCAACATGGCCGAGTTGGATGCAGTTATCAGAGGATTGAATCTCGCATTGGCCTGGAAGATCAGAACGGTGGAATTGATGACGGACTCCTCTACAGTGCATCGATGGATCTCTGATGGCCTCTCAGGTAGAAGCAGGCTTAAGACCAAGGCTGCGAGCGAGATGCTCATTCGGAGGAGAGTGGGCATAATACTGTCGTTGGTCGAGGAGTGCGGCCTCCAGCTGTCGGTTACTCTCGTTCCTTCTATCAACAACAAGGCTGACAGTTTGACACGCGTGCCGCAGCGTTGGCTGAAAGTCCCCGATGCCTGCCCTACAGCCACGCAACCAGTGTGTGCAGCCGTCGTTACTGTACCACACGACAAGATTGAAGAGATACACCATACTGCAGGTCATCCAGGTGTAAAACGCACGCTTTATTTTGTAAGGCGAGTCGACCCAGCAGTCACCAGGCGGCAGGTGCAAGCTGTCGTCGCAAATTGTAAGGCGTGCCAATCTATTGACCCAGCACCAGTAAATTGGCGGAAGGGGAGCCTCGACGTGGAGAGAATCTGGCAGAGAGTCGGTATGGACATCACTCACTGTGGTGGACGGCCGTACCTAACTCTTATCGACTGTGGACCATCAAGATTTTCAGTTTGGCGTCAACTGAGGCTGCAGACCAGCGACAGCATCATTAAGCAGTTAGAAGCGGTGTTTTGTGAACGTGGGGCCCCGGAAGAGTTGTTGACGGACAACGACACCGCTTTTCGCAGTAGGCTGTTTGCAGACTTCGCTAAGAGATGGGATGTGCGTCTCCGTTTTAGATGTGCACATGTCCCGTCAGGAAATGGCATAGTTGAAAGATGCCATCGGAATATAAAGGTTATTGCTGCGAGGAAAGGTTGCTCTGTAGCGGAGGCTGTATACCTGTACAACTTAAGGCCTCACGATGAGCACGAATCTTCATCTGCCCCTGCTAACATGCTGTACCGGTATCCTGTCAGAATCCGAGGAGTGGATCCCTGTGAAGAAAGCAAGTTGGAAGCAGACGGCCCCTACCAGCCTGGTGATGAAGTGTGGGTAAAACCACATAACGTGCGTTGTGATGGACAGCATAAGAGAGGTAAAGTTACTAACATCTTATCCCACCAGGCTGTTGAAGTCGACGAAATCCCCCGCCATGTTAGGGATCTTCATCACTTTACTCCCCAGACACCTCAGGAGGATGTTGTAACCACGGACAGCGAGGACGATGAGCTTCTCATTCAGCTTCCTGGACAGGCTGATGAGGAGGAAGGAATTGACGAAGATGCTGCTGCTGGAGATGAGTTGGACCGAGAGCTTCCAAGGCGGTCGTCGAGGGTTAGAAGGCCCCGAGTGTGTACTTTATGTGAATAGTATTCAGGGGGGAGTGTAATATAATGGCTTGTAAAGTGATTAGTATTTGTTATTAACTGTTGGGACAATTGATTGTTAGTGGGTCGTTGGTGGTGTATCAGCGCTGTCACGTAGGCAGGAGTAACGTCAGCAAGAGGTGTAGTGGCGAGTCACTGGAGCGAGGGAAGGCAGTCCGCCTGCAGACTACAACACGAGACCCACCTCGCCACCACCACACCTGCCACCTGTTCGCTGCCCCGCCGCCAGTACTCACCCGTAGCTGTGTTGTGAACTGTGTACTATTTCCTCCACGTGTTTTGTTAAGTAAAGAGAAAAAGCAAGATTTGTTTTCCTTACTGCCACATATACCTGTACAACTTAAGGCCTCACGATGACCACGAATCTTCATCTGCCCCTGCTAACATGCTGTACCGGTATCCTGTCAGAATCCGAGGAGTGGATCCCTGTGAAGAAAGCAAGTTGGAAGCAGACGGCCCCTACCAGGCTGGTGATGAAGTGTGGGTAAAACCACATAACGTGCGTTGTGATGGACAGCATAAGAGAGGTAAAGTTACTAACATCTTATCACACCAGGCTGTTGAAGTCGACGGAATCCCCCGCCATGTTAGGGATCTTCATCACTTTACTCCCCAGACACCTCAGGAGGATGTTGTAACCACGGACAGCGAGGACGATGAGCTTCTCATTCAGCTTCCTGGACAGGCTGATGAGGAGGAAGGAATTGACGAAGATGCTGCTGCTGGAGATGAGTTGGACCGAGAGCTTCCAAGGCGGTCATCGAGGGTTAGAAGGCCCCGAGTGTGTACTTTATGTGAATAGTATTCAGGGGGGAGTGTAATATAATGGCTTGTAAAGTGATTAGTATTTGTTCAATGCTACTACTGGCACTGTGAGAGATGGCTACGAGTTATGTGTTGGTCCCCATGGCTCCGGTACCAGAAACACCAACAGTTCTCTGCTTCTGAACTTTGCAAGGTCCAGAAGGTTGAGAATTGCAGGTTCTTGGTATCAGAGACCAGAGCTGCACCGCTGGACATGGTATAGTAATGCCGGAGGGGTAACAAAGGAGATCAACCACATCCTCGTTAGCACTCGTTGGAGGATCCTCCAGAACTGCAGGGTTTACCGGAGTGCTGAGTTCTTTGGAACAGATCACAGACTTGTTGTTGGTACACTTAAGCTTCATGTCAAGTCCAGAAGAATCTCAAGAGGTAACCATACTGTGTTTCATCTTGAGAAACTGAAGGACTTGACATGTGCTCATGAGTATACGGTGGCAGTCTCAAATCGGTTTGATGTGCTCGGTGCTCTCGGGGACCCTGTAGAACTGTGGGATACCTTCAAACGTGAAACTCTACAGGCTGCCAAGGATTGTATTGGGGAGCGCCCGAGGTCAAGGCGTGGTTTTGTCTCGACGGAGACGTTGGAGAAAATCGAGGAGAGTCGCGCTGCCAGGCTGGCTGGGAACCGGGACCAGCACAGGGCTCTGTCACGCCGGACTAGAACCCTCCTGGGGAGAGACAAGGAGAGGTATGTCAGGAGTCTCGCTGAGGATGTCGAGGGTCATTTGAACGCTAATGACCTCCGACCCACCTACCGATCACTGAAGAAGCTCCGTTCCAAGTCTCCTTCTCGGGCGAGTGCTATTCGAACTGCAGATGGGCGCCTCGTGTCGGACATGGATGGGCAGATGGCTCGTTGGGCTGAGTACTTTGGGCAGTTGTTCACGGTGGACCCTCCAACTGAGCAGCTTCACACCACTGGGTTACAGGCAGTGGATGCCGATCCTCCCATTGACGAAAACGCACCCTCTCTTGACGAGGTCAGAGAGGCTGTAGCAAAGTTGAGGGGTGGAAAGGCAGCTGGTGTTTGTAATATCAGTGCGGAGCTCCTCAAAGCTAGGGGTGAGGCCATGATCCACGGGTTGCATGCTGTCCTGACTGCCGTGTGGCAATCAGGTACCATTCCTCCTGACTGGAAAAGGGGGCTGGTCGTCCCTATCTGGAAAGGGAAAGGGGACCGTCAGGACTGCAACCATTACCGCGGTATTACACTGCTCAGCGTACCAGGCAAGGTGCTTGCCCATCTATTGCTGACACGGATTCGCAGCCATCTGGTGAAGCATCAGAGACCTCAGCAGTCTGGGTTCACGCCTGGTAAGTCAACAACGGACCGTATCCTAGCGCTTCGTGTTCTGGTGGAACGCCGACGTGAGTTTCGACAGGGGATGCTTGCAGCCTATGTTGATCTCAAGAAGGCGTTTGACTCAGTGCATCGTGAGTTACTCTGGGATCTTCTGCGACTTCCGAGGGATTCCTGCAAGGATTATTGGTTTGATAACTGGTCTGTATTCTGGGACTGAGAGTGCTGTGAAGTGTGGGGCAGGTGTATCCAGCTTCTTTCCTGTGAATACAGGAGTGAGGCAAGGGTGCGTCCTTGCCCCATCACTTTTCAACGCTTGTATGGACTGGGTATTGGACAAGGTTGTAGATCAAAGTGATTGTGGAGCATCCGTTGGCAACACCAAGATCACTGATCTTGTTTTTGCCGATGATGCAGTAATCTTTGCTGAGTCGCTGGAGGTCCTGGTGATGGCTCTCGAGGCGCTGCACGAGGAGGCAAAGCCTTTGGGACTTGAGGTATCCTGGCTCAAGACCAAGGTCCAGGTGTTTGGAGACTTACTAGATAAAGCAGTACAGTCTGTTCATGCGTGTGGCGAGGACATTGAGATCTTGGAAAGTCTTACATACCTTGGTAGCGCAGTCCATAATGACGGCGGGTCACGTCAATAAGTCTTACGGCGGATTGGCATAGCCCACGGTGTTATGGACTCGCTCAGCGGGAGTATTTGGCGTTGTCGGTACCTGTGCAGGAGGATAAAGATCCGGATCTTCAAATCGCTTGTGATCCCTGTCTTACTCTATGGTTGTGAGACATGGACACTAAATAGTGACTTGAAGAGACGAATCAATGCCTTTGGTATAAGTGTCTTCGCAGAATCATGGGGTATCGCTGGGATGATTACGTGTCAAATCAGCGATTGCACCGTGAGACTGAATCGAGGCCTATTACCTGCATAGTCCGTCA
Organism: Chionoecetes opilio; assembly: GCA_016584305.1. NCBI lineage: Eukaryota > Metazoa > Arthropoda > Malacostraca > Decapoda > Majidae > Chionoecetes > Chionoecetes opilio. The sequence goes on from JACEEZ010021738.1 coordinate 69,350, forward strand.
GCGCCAACTTCGGCTATATGGACATGTGGCACGCTACCCTGAAACCGATCCTTCCCATCGGGTTGTATCTGTAAGAGACAATCCGGCGTGGAGGAGGCCAAGGGGGCGCCCACAAAGCTCGTGGCTGGGGCAAGTTGATGTTTCTTGTCGAGAGCTGCTTGGTATGGGAAAGGAGCCTGCATGGGAACTCGCGCGTGGTGACCCTCAGGAGTGGCGTCGTAGGGTGGGCGAGGCGACGCGCCCCCCGGCGTATGCCCCCAATGATTGAATGATTGAGTTAAACAAAATTGGGAGCAGAGGCAGTGTGTACAGATGCCTGCGGTAAAGTGTACATTGGAATCCTCAACCGTATATGGTGTAAATAATAATACTATACCTCATACAGAATAAAAACTAAATGTTCATAATGCAGTGGAATGTTACGGGTATAGACCGAAAGTTACAAATGTAATAATCCCTTATTCATCACCGAAAATTAATGTGAAAAGTAAATTATTGCAAATGAATGCGAAAAAATCTACGTTGGGATTGCACAGTAGGAGAAATTAACCACCGTTCGCGCCAGATTACAAAGTAAAATATGAAAAAAAATAGACGTTGGAATGATACAGTGAGTGAGTGAGCGTGACTGGAGTACATAATAAAGGAAAGTAATAGGCTAGTGTGCTCAAGGCCTCACATAAATTAATATGAAAATAGCGTTCGTGGAAATCTCCCAAGATTATAAGGATTTGTAGGAGTATGGAAAGGGATCACTGTTGTGTGTGCTACGTTGAGAGAGAGAGAGAGAGAGAGAGAGAGAGAGAGAGAGAGAGAGAAGGAGAGAGAGAGAGAGAGAGAGAGAAGAGAGAGAGAGAGAGAGGAGAGAGAGAAGAGATGATGAGAGAAGAGAGAGGATGAGAGAAAAGGCGAGAGACGATAGACCGACGATGAGAGAGGAGGACGAGGAAAATATTTCATGCCTATCAGGACAGGCTTGAAGACAACTACAAGGTAATGAGATATAAAAGCGCGAAGTAGCACGAATAGGCACTCGAACCGCGACCGAATGCACAGGGCGCGCCTGCGACTCAAGTATATACAACTTACCTACGCGAAAGAAGAGATATGAATGATAAGAGATAATGAGATAGAGATATAGAATAGAGATATATAATAATAATACGGATCATAGATATGTATATGGACTCGCAGAATATCGCTGTGCACAAGGTGATAGTCAGGCGTCAGATTCATAATGTATATATATATATTATATATATATATATATATATATATATATATATATATATTATATATATATATATATATATTAAAATATATATTATATATATATATATAATATTATATATATATATGTATTATATATATATATATAGTATATATATATGTTATATATATATAATATATATTATATATATATATATATATATATATATTATATATATATATATTATATATATATTATATATATTATTATATATATTATTATATATATATTATATATATATATATATAATAAGTAATACTATATATATATGCATATTATATATATATTATATTATATATATGATATATATGATGTATATTATTTATATATGTATTATTTAAAATTATGATAACTAATATAATAATAAAAACATAATCGGTAATTTTATGATTGATGAATGGTTATTTATTTATCAACTATAATTATATACATGTAGCATAAATTCATTTATCAGAAAACGAAATATATCAGTATAATAATATAACATCTAATCTTGTTAAAATCACAACAAAACAGACAATCGAACGTAAGAATCCACTTTACAACACACACACACACACACACACACACACACACACACACACACACACACACACACACGGTTGCAATTATCATTGGTATGTATTTAGGTGTATTTCGGTACTTCATCAAGGAAAGATGCTTTGTGAAATATACATTCCCTGGTTCTAATTAAGTAGCTGCGTGGTGATTCCCAATGACTGAGTTTTGTAAGTCAACGTCTATGGTCCTGTTAGAAGCTGACACCCCTGTGCAAATCATCAATATACCAAAACTTCTGGTCATCAATAATTACCATCTACAATATGTGACACTGTAGGTTAACCCCTTCACACCCAGATCTTTCCATTGCTTATAAAAAAAATCGTATGTTGTCAAGCCATAAAATTACGAAAAGTAACTAAATATACCACATAAGTTAGTCGACAAGAATACTAAACAGGTCATATCTATAAAATATTGCTTATAGTCACTAAAAATTGTCTACTGGTACACAAATTACAATAAAGATTACATTCTGGGTTTGAAGGGGTTAATTTACCTATGCACAGCAAACTTGTGGCGGCAATGTGAGGAGTAAGGAAGCTTGGGAGTGAGGCAGCTTGACAGGCGGGCGACAGGCTGTGCTGTGCCACAACACAGGCACGAACAGCCGTTTTTTAAGAACATAAGAAAATAAGAAAGCTACAAGAGGCTAGGAGACCTACACGAGGTAGTTCCTGTTATTTAACACTACCTACATCCAGAGTTGGGCACTAAATACATTGAATGTATTTAAATACTAAATACATGGGAGAAATGCATTTAAATACTAAATACTATGTATTTAAATACTAAATACTAAATACATTTTACGAATGTATTTAAATACTAAATACTAAATACATCAACTGTATTGAAATACATTTCTAAATACATTTTAAATATACACATATTTGAACATGTCCGAAAAAAATGGATTTCCTTAGGGTTTTCTTAGATTTTGGGTTTCTTTAGAAATTTCCTTCTCACGCCTAAATTTCCTAAGAATAAGGAAATTTCCTTGAAAGTGGAAACACTGGTTCACTGTAACAGCAGAGTTACCAGATAGTTGGGCGGGTTTATGGCCAAATTTACTGATAAAAAAGTATTTACATTTTTATATTTATCAGTATTTAAATACAATGTATTTAAATTACAGTCGTTTTTTACTCATAAATGTATTTAATTACTGTATTTAAATACATGACAACCAATGTATTTATAAATACATTTATAAATACACAAATGTATTTATATACGTATTTAAATATAATAAAAATGTATTTAAATACTGCCCAGCTCTGCCTCCATCCACCTTTCATACCCATCCATGACTTATCTAGCCTCCCTTTAAAGCTCTCTAATGACTCCGCACTAACTACCGTCTACTGAGTCCATTCCAATAATTTACAGTACCACAGTATTTGTGAACCAGTTTTTCCCTATTTCTTTTTTAAATCTACGCTTTTCCAGCTTGAATCCGTTACTTCTTGTTCTACCCTGGTTAAAAGCCGTAAGAACTTTTCCTACTTATCCTTTATTAAAACCCTTTATCCACTTAAAACCTTCTATCAGATTCTATAACACAGGTACGAACAGCCGTTTTTCAGCCCTGATAGGAAAAAACAAATTGAAAAAACAAAAAGCAGGCTGGGCTGACCTGCTTCACCTGTGTCTGCTTCACTTGTTCTGCTGAAGTCTGCTTCACCTTTGTGCTACTTAAAGAAGAATATTAGGTCGGCGAACATACCGACGAGTTTCATCAAAACAAAAACAAAATACTCCATTGTGAAATAAGTGTTATTTTATATGCTCTCATGGTTATTTTTACCCTTCCGGATGTCACATTTACAATTTTTAGTGATTCTTGTAGTGCTCTTCAATCACTGTGTAATTTTTAACTCTCCCCATCCGCTGGTCAATGCAATCCTGTAATGGCTTTATCTGAACAAGAGGCGAGGCCGGACGGTCAGCTTTTGTTGGGTTCCGGCACATGTGGGTGTTGCCGGTAATGAGGAAATGCCTTGGCAATAGCTGCAGCTAGAAGACCAGCTCTATCACATTTTGCAGTGCCGGCTACAGACCTACGCTCGGCAATCCATAGATCAGTTCACACCAGTTGGCAGGGATGATGGAATAATATAGGGCAAAATAAGCTACGCACCATCCACCAAAGTATCGAGGACTGGAGCTACTGCGGTCTCTCCCGGAGATGGGAGACTGCCTTAGCACGATTGCGTATTGGTCACACTTTATATACACATGGGTTCCTCATGGAGGGGGGCCACCCTCCTTACTGTGATGATTGCTTGGTCCCCTTAACTGTGCAGCACTTGCTGGTCGAGTGTCCCAGTCTTGGGGACCTACGTGAACAATTCTTGTCCCGATGGGCCGGATCAGTGTGTGTGTATATAATATATATATATATAATATATATAATATATATATATATATATATATAATATATATATATATATATATATATAAAATATTATATATATTATATATTATATATATAAATATATATAATATATATATATATATATTTCATATTTTGGCCCCCCCTTTAAAATTTTCTGGGTACGCCACTGCGGCGGTATATTATATATATATATATATATATTATATATATATATATATATATATATATATATATATATATATTATATATTATATATATATATATATATATATATAATATATAATATATATATATAATATATTATATATATATATATATATATATATATATATATATATTCATATTTTGGCCCCCCCTTTAAAATTTTCTGGGTACGCCACTGCGGCGGTGGCATATTCTCCATGCGTTCGCCCTTTTCGGCAGGCCGCTCGCGAATTTTTTTTAACTTTCGGTTAAGGCTAAGTAAGGTTAAGATAGATTAGATTCGTGTCATTTACTATTCTCGTAACTTTGTGTGGGAATCACAATGAGGTTATTTTCAAGAAAATCCTGTGGTTAGTTTCGGAGCTACAGCCATGCGTAGAGGGCCGCCAACCTGCCGAAAAGGGCAAACACATGGAGAATACGAGTCCCGGTGTCGGGGGGAGGACGGTGCCTATCGTCTCTCCCTGGCATTGGGAAAGAGGTATTTCTCCCCGGGACATGAGGTCCATACCTTTATTGAGAGGGTTGGCCTTCTCAACAAGTGATGATGTTTTTAATATTCTTTTATTATTGCTTTTAATACACTCTTGTTCTTTTATATATTTTGTTATTTTAAATATTTTTATTATATCATAAAATTTGTTTTTTAATATTACTTTTACTCCATCTTTTGTAAGCAGGCGTTAATAACCCCGCAGTTGCGGCGCCTTAAAACTATAATATCTATCTGTCTATCTATCCATCAAAACGCAAATATTCCAGGCAAGGTAGAAATCCAACCTCATATTTAAGGACACACTCTTCCAAGCATCACTAAGCCAATGTTTTCCTTACATATCCCCCTAAAAATACCTATACTTGTTTTTCATATGAGTATGCACCTCGAAATTCATTTTATTTAAGATATTGATAATGATAATCAGTTTTATATCTCGTTTATACACTCATTAGTGACTCATATCGCATGACTTCCTGTCCTGAAGGGGCATGCGTCATCTTAAATCCCACAGTCAAAGTCCACAAACAATAGTTTGTGGACTTTTCCTGTAAGGGCGGAAAACTATTGTTTGTCACCACAACGTTCATGTAGGATTATACAAACGATGAGAAAGCTTTAAGGTTATACATAGACCACTGTATACCTGGACTGCGCACGGAATATCGGCCTGTCGCACAAGGGCCTGTAATCGGAGGGCCGCTCGGATTCATATATATATATACGGATCATATAGACTGGTTTATCAGTATATATGATATACTGTAATCTTCGTAAATGTTTGTTCTATAATATTATCAAATAAAAAACAGTAAAACACGGTAAAGAAATGCCATTACGAGACTCTGAAGAAATATGCATGAACTTAATATTCACTTCAACTCTTCGCCATTTAAAACTTTGCGAGTCAACTTTTATCATGAAGGGTATCAATAGAAGCATAATTTTATTAGCTTTCCATTGCTATATTTCGTTATCTGATAAATTAATTAGAACCATGCATAAATTAGCGTTAACTAAATAAATAAAATCATCAATCGGGTAATTTTCCCGATTGATGAGGTTATTTATTTAGTCAACGCTAATTTATACATGGTTCTAATTCATTTATCAGATAACGAAATATAGCAATGGAAAGCTAATAAAATTACGCTTCTATTGATACCCTACATGATAAAAGTTGACTCGCAAAGTTTTAAATGGCGAAGAGTTAAGTGCATATTAAGTTAATGCATATTTCTTCATAGTCTCGTAATGGTATTTCTTTAGCGTGTTTTACTGTTTTTTATTTGATAATATTATAGAACAAACATTTACGAAGATTACAGTATATCATATATACTGATAAACCAGTCTATATGATAGTCCATAGACCACTATATCTCTTTGTCGGGCGCCCCGCAGGCCCCTATGCAGCCCCGCAATTCAAAACATTGTCTCGTACGCAGTCCAGGTATACAGTGGTCTATGGGTTATACCATCACAGTGCTGCGATCTTCCCTGTGTGCTGCAGAACACGGGTGCGCAGTGTGTGTATAGACGGTCACGCTAACGACAACAATCCCGTGACGCCTGGCCCTGGGTGCGGGTGTCCATAAATTAATGCTACAATGTTATTCTTGGGAGGGGATATGGATATTTGTTCTTGCTTACAAACACTTATCAATGTGGTCGTGACTGAGATCTATATGACTACTCCATAGGGCAATGGTGATCAACCTTTGTGGGTGACTGGGCCACATTAGATGGGCAATGTGTGATGACGGCTTCATATTCCGTGGCGTAGCGACGAGGGATCACGTGCCCCCTCATGAGAATCCGGAGCCCCCCACTGGCCATGTTTGCCATATTTTGTATAATACTCTAATACCCACACAACTGATCTGATTTTATAATAGAATATGTCCTTATACCCTTCTGTGTGACAACAGAATGCCCCTCGTGGCCTGTCCAGTCACTGATCTCTGCTTGCCTATAGTGCCCCCCTGTACTCAGCGCTGTGTAGTGCCCCCACCCCCATTGCTGGGGGCATAGAGCTACGCCATTGCTCATATTGCTCATCACCTATAGCTACGCCATTGCTCATATTGCCTTTAATGTGAATACGTGTAGTAATTAATCTATTTTACACACTGATAACATTGATTATAAGTATATGCACTTCCAGGAGTCGTAATCAGAACATCTCCCACAAAACATCTCGCACATTTTTTTGTTACTTGCCGAAGGCTGCATTTGAACCTCCTTGAGGGCCGCCGCATGCGGCATGCGGCATCAAACAGTGGATTGAGCACCCACCCCTGACATAGGGCAAAAATGATCGGTTCTTGAAGGACACACGTTGAGAGAAATGTTATGACTCTGTTTAAGGAAAAAAATATTCGAAGGCGCGTCATGTGAAGTTGAGGACAGTGACTCCCACGCCCGCCGCCTGAGGGAGGGAGGGGACTCGGGGAGTATCCGGAGGGGCCGAGTGCCTGATATAACACACACTGAAGCGCTGATGGCCATTCGATCAGTGAGCAGCGGCTGGACTGACCATTCTTGACCCGTAATCGGTTTGCCAGGTAAGTAATTTTATGTGTTACCATAGACCACTATATCTCTAGACTGTTCACGCGACAATGTTTTGAAATTGCCAGGCTGCATAGCGGCCTGCGGCCCGCCCGACAAAGGGATATAGTGGTCTATGGACTATCATATAGACTGGTTTATCAGTATATATGTTATACTGTAATCTTCGTAAATGTTTGTTCTATAATATTATCAAATAAAAAACAGTAAAACACGCTAAAGAAATGCCATTACGAGTCTCTGATTCACTTCAGCTCTTCGCCACTTGAAACTTTGCGAGTCAACTTTTATCATGAAGGGTATCAATAGAAGTGCAATTTTATTAGCTTTCCATTGATGTATTTCGTTTTCTGATAAATACATTATAACCATGCATAAATTAGCATTGAATAAATAAATAAAATCATCAATCGGGTAATTTTCCCGATTGAAGAGGTTATTTATTTAGTTAACGCTAATCTGGATACATGGTGCTACTTCATTTATCAGAAAAAGAAATATATAAGTAAATAAATAACATCATCAATCGGGAAAACTACCCGATTGATGATTTTATTTATTTATTTAACGCTAATTTATGCATATTTCTAATTCATTTATCCGAAAACGAAATATATCAATGGAAAGCTATTACAATTGCGCTTCTATTGATACCCTTCATGATAAAAGTTGACTCGCAAAGTTTTAAATGGCGAAGAGTTGAAGTGAATATTAAGTTCATGCATATTTCTTCAGTCTCGTAATGGCATTTCTTTAGGGTGTTTTACTACTTTTTATTTGATAATATTATAGAACAAACATTTACGAAGACTACAGTATATCATATATATTGATAAACCAGTCTATATGATCCGTATATATATATATATATATATATATATATATGAATCCGAGCGGCCCTCCGACTTCAGGCTCTTGTGCGACAGGCCGATATTCCGTGCGCAGTCCAGGCCCGGTATTTATAATAAGGCTATGGGATTCCCACAAGGTTCGACATAACATAAAGTCGCCCATAAGATCTCCCCGGTCCATAGCTATCTATGGGTCTAACAGTTCCTGCTGACATAACTTCCCGCTAAACGTAGCATTTACATTACCCTAAAATGTCTCTTAGATCATGAAATAACGCTTGAAACCAGTAAAATATGAGCACTAAATTATGTGAGAACCTTACGAACTGAAAATAAAGCAATTTTAAAGGATCAATTCATATATACGTGTAATGCCCGGTTCACACTTCACGTTTTTGCTACGTGCGTCTTGTATCGTGACGTCACGATGACTTTACCTCGTCTCCTTCCCGCTCGCTCTTATCAGAAAACATTGCAGTGTAAAACCGCCTTGCTTTCCTTACTTCCTCCCTTTTGTACCCCATGACACACCTATTACTCCCTTCAATATATCCCCCTTCACTCCCTGCCCTACCTATATAGCGCTACAATCCCTGACAATAGGCTATTGCAACGGTTACAAGTGGATCCTGTACAGCGGGGTTATACCACAGGTGTTGCCATATCGTAGTCGTGGCGCTATTTTTCAAGTCACTACCTATTTCACGGCCTGTAGAGGGTGTTGGTGGCGTAGCGTTATGCTGTATGAAGGATGGTATATAGTAGCTACTAGAGGGACACGTGAGAGGGTTAGAACTAGAGAACACGAGAAATAAAGCAGGAAAATACACAACGGGGAATTGGTGGTGGTCGAGCTTACATTCAAGCAGCGTTGCCGCTGTTCTGCCTTCAAGCAGTGGGGCAGAATATTTTCACATCATGTATGTCTTCCATTACTAATATTGTCTTCCAGAATCACTGGTAATAAATATATTCTAAATAAGACCTTGGAAACAGCATTATTTTGATATTGCAAAACTTAGTTACGTATAATGTTTTATAAATTGTGGCACCACCGCTCAAGCATTCTGGAGAAAGCCCGCCAAAAGAACTGGCGGCTCCGAATCTTGGAGCCTCGAAACGCACGTCTTTCAAGGTCACACAAGCAGGAAGTGACGTCACGATGACAAGACGCACGTAGCAAATACGTGTAGCGTGAACCCCGCCTAAATAACATCCCGTAGAAAAGTTTTACGCGGGAACGATGTAAACACTTGCCTCTCTCCTCCCTATAAATAACATGTTGTATCTCCAAAAGTAATGGTTGAAGGGTGACAGAAAGAAACACAGCAGGTAAACCACGTAGTAAAGAAGGAGAAAGGAGCAAAAGCCAGGGAGGGAGTGATGATCAGACAGAGATACGGCAGTATACGTAGCTAGGTAGATATACTGCCGTATCTGTAGCTACGTATACTGCCGTCTGCTGGTCATCACTTCCTCCTTGGCTATTGTTTCTTTCTCCTTCTCCTTTACTACATGGTTTACCTTTTGTGTATCCTTCCGTCACCCTTCCGCCATTATATTTGGAAATATGATGTTATTTGGTAAATTTCTAGCGTTTGTCCATACTCTCCCCCTTCCCCCAAAAGAGCATGGAGACTTGTGGGAATGCGGGGTTTTAGGGTGGGGACTAAATAATGCGTCGAAAACACGAATTTTTGGAGTTGTGTAGGAGTCAAAATTACTTATATCTCGGGTAATTTTCCTTAGATATGGGAAATTTACCTAACCTTCAAGCTCCGAGATTACGAGGCCCCCCTCGTAATCTAACCTAACCAAAGCAAATTAAACCTAACCTCCTAGCGAGGGGCTCTGCCCCCCTCAACCCCCGATAATCTATCCTAACATAGCGATAATCACCCGATAATCTAATCTAACCTAATGGGGTCCCTCGACACCCCCGGTAACCTAATTTCTTTTTACCTTATTTCTTAGTAGGAGGGGTGGGCTCGATACTCCGGTCATTCTGTTTGTGAGGATCGTCAGGTTCACAGGTTTCTTGACTTTGAAGAAATCCAATCAATTTTCCCTAGACCTAGGGAATTTTTACGCCACTACCTAACTCAATAACTATGTGGTTGCAACGCACATTTTGTACCCCAGCTAAATATCCCGCATTCCCCCAAGGTCCCCAAACTTGTTTTGGGGGAGAGGGGGGAGTATGGGCAAACACTACAACAATACCTGTTATTTATAGGGAGGAGCAAGACTAGTGTTTACGTGCGTCTCACTCCTCTTCCTCTTGTGACCTGCATCGCCTCTGCTTTTCTTCCCTTGCCGCGGACACTTTTCAATGAGGATTTGGCTTTAGTTAGAAGGCTAAAACGTGGAGTTAGGTTAGGTTAGTGAATCTAAAGGTGGAGTTAGGTTAGTGAATCTAAAGGTGCGGTTAGGTTAGTTAATTTCATAATTATATCCTATACGCTTCTTACTAAAAACATTTGATATCTCCAAAAGTAAGGATTTGCGACAGAAACTCATTGAGAGTTTCTTAGCATCCATTAAGGTAACCAGAAAGCACACTCCCAATTGTGTAGGTAATTCTGGTCCTAGTGTAAGAAATTTACCTTGTTTCGAAGTTTTACATTTTTGTTTTTCCGGAATTAGTATGTCCACTACGTGCTGAAGCTGAAATGATAGCCCTCCAGAAGGTAGATATGACTGCGTAGTTAAAACAAATCTTTACCTTCATTTCTGCCAAAAACAAGAGCTAAATTTATTATAAACATATCAATACTAAATAAAAAATAATAATGCCTTCGAAAAATGTTGTGCCAAATAAACAATGAAAACCCTTTATTCATAATTTTCATCCATTAGTAGAAGTGGAACTGTCGTCGAAAATTTCCGTCGGCGAGAATTCTCGGTTGTTGTCTCACCGAGAATTTGGGTATACGAGAGTATTACCATGGACGGCCGTGGGCAAATATTTTCCCTGTCCACTCCAGCTGCTCCATGGTCATCACTGCTCAGTGTCTGCTGTATCTTGCCAATGGCAAGGAAACAATCATAATGTTATTATAATTTTCATTCCCGCTGTCAGTGTATGGTTCCTTTTTTATTTACTCTGAGAGGGATGCATTCACGAGAGTGACATACATAATTCACTCATGGTTCAGCCGATACCTCTTGACAAGTTCTTCCTCACTCAATTAGCCGAGAACGTCTCTTCTGGCACGAAAATGCCTGGGTTGGCGCTGACGGAAGAGTTGTTGAGCTGCCATGTTGACGGCTTATGTCAACATAAGGATCCTTATGGGACCTCCGGACATTCCATAGCGCTTATAGGGAGCTTTATGGGAAAATACGAGCACTTATGGAGATTTTCGGTGACTTAAGTTCGCCATTTTGTCTGCTTATGGGAAACCCATAGGCTATTACAAATACGGGCCCCGCAGGTTTACAGTGAGCTATGGTGTTACATAAGAACATAAGAACATGAAAAAAAAATAAGGAAGCTACAAGAGGCCGTGAGACCTACACGAGGTAGCTCCTGTTACTTAACACTACCTACATCCACCTTGCATCCCCATCCATGAATTTATCTACCCTCCCTTTAAAGCGCTCTAATGACTCCGCACTAACTACCTGTCTACTGAGTCCATTCCAATCATTTACCACTCTATTTGTGAACCAGTTTTTCCCTATTTCTTTTTTAAATCTACGCTTTTCCAGCTTGATCCGTTACTTCTTGTTCTACCCTGGTTAATAGCCGTAAGAACTTTCCTACCTCTACTTAATAAGGTGTTATGATCTCCGGGGAAAAAACGTAGTGGTACGGCATGGTTGACGTGGGGCACATATCCCTGCTCAACATGTCTGGTATGCTCTGATATACTCACAGGTTTTTCTGGAAAGGTTTGGAAGCTAACAGCTATCTGGGTGTCTTTTGTAGTGTTAGTGCAATGGCTGCCAAAACAGCACTGAATGTGGCGTATTGTGTCGCCGGCAGCACTTTATTCTGAACTGGCTACTATTATATTTAAGAGATAAACATATATCGATAAGTTGTGTGCATCACTTCCCTCCCCTTCCTTCCAAGCCAGAATGTATGTGTTAGCAGCTGTTGTGGCGGTGTGTCTGTGGGTGGGGAGCCAGGCCGCGCCAGCCGCTGATGAAATCACACACCTGCCCGGCCTGAACCACGACATTGCCTTCAAACACTACAGCGGATATTTGTCGGGCGACACTGGAAAGCATCTCCACTACTGGTAGGCTGGCGGCCAGGAGCGGTTTAAAACATAGGAACATGAAAAAATAAGGAAGCTATAAGAGGCCGTGAGACCTACACGAGGTAGTTCCTGTTAGTTAACACTACCCACATCCACCTTTCATCCCCATCCATGAATTTATCCAGCCTCCCTTTAAAGCTCTCTAATGACTCCGCACCTGTCTACTGAGTCCATTCCAATCATTTACCACCCCATGTGTGAACAGTTTTGAAACTGATTTGTGAATTGTTTGTAAATACTAATTCAGTTAATCATGGCTATTTGTCAGTTTTAGATTAATTTGTCACCTGTGCACCATGATAAACAGCTGCCCTACCTGTGCCAGGTTTGTGGAGTCGTCCCGTGATCCTGGTAGCGACCCAGTGGTGCTGTGGATGAACGGCGGTCCCGGCTGCTCCTCCTTGGAGGGACTGCTGGTAGAACTGGGACCCTACCTCATCAACCCTGACGGCAAGACGCTGAAAAAGAATCCATATGCCTGGAACAACGTAAGTTATCGAGGAAGGCTTTAGTAATTAAAGTTTTATTCATAAACTCTTCTTTTTAGATTGTGTCAGTTATATTCTCAGTCAGGTAATTAACATGGAGTCAGTGTATGTATTAGTGCAAGGGAGAGGTGATTGATATACCATGGGAATATGTACACTGATTTGTAAAGGCCAGCAGAGTTACAGTACGAAAGGAGGCTGAATGAGGAGAGGTGTAGTAAAATGGCATATATGGAAAAAGGGTATCCTGGGTGGCCATGGTGCCAACTCCTTTGGTAATAAGTGTCTTCGCAGAATCATAGGGTATCGCTGGGATGATTACGTGTCAAATCAGCGATTGCACCTTGTGACTGAATCGAGGCCTATTACCTGCATAGTCAGCGCCAACTTCGGCTATATGAGCATGTGGCACGCTACCCTACCTTGGAGGCCAAGGGGGCTTGGCGACCACAAGGTTCGTGGCTGGGGCAAGTTGATGCTGCCTGTCGAGTTATTTGGTATGGGAAAGGAGCCTGCATGGGGAACTCGCGCGTGGTGACACCCGGGAGTAGCGTTGTAGGGTGGGCGAGGCAACGTGCCCCCCTGTGTATGCCCCCGATAAGTGATTGATCTACTGTTAGAGACAAAGATCTTTTCCATTAATCCCAAGGCGTTGGATACATTTTCTTCAGATGGCCAATGTGCTGTTCCTCGAAGCCCCAGCCTGTGTTGGCTTTTCCTATGACGACAATGACAAGTGTGTCACCGGGGATGATGAGACGTCCTTGTCCAATTACTTAGCTCTTCAGGACTTCACAAATAAGGTATTGGTCGTGCCACCAATACTAAGCATCACATTACTTTCTTAAGTTGGGTTGATGATATGGATTATAGATTCATAAAACCCCTGGAAACTGAGCTACAATTAATGTTATATCCTAATATCTAATTAGAATTATATATTTACATTCAGCTCTTGACATGCTCCCCCATCCATTTTTCCCCAGTTTCCTGAGTACAGAAACAACAGTTTCTTTCTCACTGGAGAGTCCTATGCAGGTATATATATACCCACCTTGGCTGTAAGGGTCCTCAAAGGACAAGAAAAATTCCCTATCAACCTACAGGGCTACGCCATAGGCAATGGTTTGTCCAGCAAAGACCTCAATGAGGACTCATTAATTTTCTTTGCTTATTACCATGGCCTCTTCGGGGATGAGTGAGTACACTTATGCTTCTCTTTCTTTTATGTGCCTTAAAAAGACTTCTGATATTCAGCTACTGATGTCCTGCCACGTAGTTGTCAGCCCGTGGTGGTAATGAGTAAGTGTGTGTCCCGTCAGCCTCTGGGACCGCCTGGTGGAGCACTGCTGCACGGGGGGCAGCGCTTCCAGACAAACCTGCAACTTCCACGACAACCTCACGCCCATGTGTGACAAGGCGGTAGTAGACGCTAAACGCCCCGTATACTCTAGAAAACTGAACAGATACAACATGTATGCCAAGTGTCCCCACACAACAGGGGGCAAATTTTCACGTTACGAAGCAGATCTCTCCAATATGATGAGGCGCCACGGCTTTAATGACACCATGATGATGGAAGCAAAACAAAACAATATTAAGTGAGTCCATAGTGTTTGTCTAGTATTGTAGCTTTTTTTTAAATATATATTTGTTATGTTGAAATTATTTGATCTAAGAACGATCATAATCATTGATATGCTTTTACTCTTCAGGTACAATGTGAACTATGACGCTCCCTGCACTAATGCCACAGACATCACCACTTATCTCAACACTCCTGCGGTGCGCCAGGCCCTCCATATCCCCTCAAAGGTCAAACCATTTGAAATATGCAAGTAAGTACGTGGGCAGCAGGTTTAATGATCCATATATATCAAATATATGATAAAAGTGTATTATTATTGATCGTCATTCCTGTACATACACATTGAAGCTCTTGTTTCTCTTCCAGTAATGCTGTGCACATATTTTACAAGTATGAGTACACGACCATGAAGCCCCAATACGAGTACCTGACAAGTCGGGTTCGGGGACTTGTCTACAACGGGGATATTGACATGGCCTGTAACTTTTTAGGCGACCAGTGGTTTGTGGAGAGCCTGGGTCTACAGGTGAGTTTCTTTTAGGCCTAAGTGCGGCATATCTTCTTACTCATGTCAAGGATTAGGGGTGGATCATGGATCATGGGCTGTGGATTCAATCTATTGCCACAGCTGTTGTTTGAAGTTAATTTTTATAATGTTGTTGGGTCATATTAACCCCTTCACACCCAGATCTTTTCCTTGCTATAAAAAATCGTCTGTTGTCGAGCCATACACTTACGAAAAGTGACTAAAATAAACCAAATTAGCTAGTGGACAACGATACTAAACAGGTCATATCTATAAACACATTGCTTATATTCATTAAAAATCATCTAATGGTGGTCAAATTACAATGGAAATTAAGCTCTGGGCCTCAAGAGGTTAAAGTTTCCACTTGCTTACAAATTCATTCATTTGCACATTTTCATTAAAGTCAGAAAAAGTCTCAAGAATATTTTAACACTGGTTCTTCATCCACAACACAACAGGTCAAGGAAGAGCGCAGTATGTGGTTCCAGGGAGGCCAAGTGGGAGGATTTGTGAAGCGTTTTGCCAACCTGGACCAGCTGACTGTACTAGGAGCTGGACACATGGTGCCCGAGGACAAACCCGCACCAGCCCTCAAGATGATCGATTCCTTTTTATTCCAGAAGCCTTATTAACCCTTCACGCCCAGATCTTTCCTTTGCTATATAAAATCGTCTATTGTTAGCCATAAAATTACGAACAATAGCTAAATATACCAAGTTAGCTAGGGGACATGGATACTAAACAGGTCATAGCTATAAACCCTAGTTTGTATTCATTAAAATTATCTAATGGTATCCAAATTAGAAAAGGAAATTACGTTGTGGGCCACAAGGTGTTAAAAAGATGACAGGCTATTCTGGGTCTCTTACTTGTGATACTGGTTATGTACGCCAGGTGAATATTAGGTTGTACATTTTTACCTTACCTTAGCACAATGTCATGTAAGTGAGCCACCAGGTTCTTACTCAATTTAGGTTCACTATCAATAATAGCATAGCGAAGGACAAACCAAACTAGCTGTCCAAGCTAATTAATTACATAACGTACTTTGGTTACCCATACAATCTGGGTAGCCGGCTTTGTCTCCTAATCTCCTAGGGCTTTGTAACTGTTCATTACTTAATGGTCAGCTGACTCGTACGTGGTATAGATTGATAAAGTAATGACACTTTTTATCAACTCTGTATTGTTTGTCTTTATAACAAATCAGCAGTATTACCTTCATTACGTGTTCAAGCATTCTTAAAATATCAGATGACAGAAAATATTAAAATGGAAATTTTATTTTCACTTTTATTATCAATAAATTATCTTTTTATTATTCACTTTTATTATCAAATTAAAATGAAAACGGCTTGGAGCCGTTTTCATTTTAATTTGGATCCCTCAACCACTGTACGTAGGCTACATGTAGCATTCTTATTTGCCCGTGTGTTTGGGGTGAATGTGACTGGCACAAATGTATATGTTAGAATCACACTAAGTAATTCCCGCTTGACAATGGAGGTAGGTGACTGCACCTGCCAGGTTGCACTTCCAAGTCACATCGGAGGACAAGGGGGGCGGCATGAGCCTGCAGTACTCAGGTGTCACTACACAAATCCTGCCTGCGCCACCACGTCAGGAGAGGGCCAACCATCATACTCCTTAAATGAATCCAAAGGGCTAATCACTAGTAATGGTTATTGAAGTGATCAGCTATAGCAAGTGACGTAGCTTAGGGGGGAGGCCACGAGTCCCCCAGGTCCCCCCCCCACTGGCCATGGCTGCAGTAATCTGCTTGGACCTGCTACTGACGATTTTGCCCTTATACCCTCCTATATGGCATCAGAATGCCCCTTAGCCCCGCTATTCATAGTGTCTCCCCATACCCAGCTGTGCTCCCCCAGGTGCCCTACCCCCCCTTTGATAGATACCTAACTACGCCACTGTCGCTCTGGCTTGTCTACGGTGCGGTGGCGCTTGACCCTTTTGTCAATAACTAAAGACGTTAAATAAAGTAGAACGATAACGAGGCAGCAACCATTACTTTGCAGGGAGGACCTCATATCACACGTAACATCTCAGCCCCTCCCTCCCTCTCCCACTCACAGTGGTGCCGGCAGGACATGTCGACTGGGATGTCCTAGTGTGGGGTGGCCGTGGCATAGCCATTAACAATAAATTATTGAATTTTCATTGGACCTCTGACTCATATCTAGGGTGGCCAACCCTTAGATCCGCCAATCATTCCTCTCTCTCTTCCACTCCCTCCCTTTCTCTCTCTACTTAACTTACGCTGCAGAAATATGAAGATAAAAAACAAAATAAAACGTTTGGCACAAAATGATCCCCTTCCTCCTCCCAGCTGCCTGCACACGCGTGCTGCCTCCTTGCCGGCTCGCTGCCGACTGTCACTCGAACCGGATTTGTCAAGAAGCTCAACACTGCTTCGAAACACTAAAGCTTTCCCTTATTTCCTTCCCACGCCCTTACCTGTTTACCTTTGACCAATAGTTTTTGACCTGTAATGTAAAGCGGCTATCACACGGTGCGTTTCGTCGGACTGTTTCGTCGAACTTGCCATTTGGTCGGACTGTTTGGTCGAACTTCGAGGGTCATTTCACCGAACATGTTCGATGAAATGGTTTTGTGAAATTATACAAAATGTTGCACATGCGTCGAACATACTCTGGGGTCAAAATAAGTCTATAATTTTTCTGTAAGTTATGAATAGTGTTAGCAATTATTAAGCATTGAAATGAACACCATCATATAATACGTTAAAGTAAAATTAATACAGATCAGTCTATAATATATATGTGATAGATTTTCTGAAATATGAAGCTGATTTGATGTGTTTACAATTTGCGGTAGAATGATTACTAGTAGAATATGAGATGAAGTATAACGGGGAGAGAATGGGAATGATGCGTGTGGTTTTCACTAAAATGGGATGTGAAATGAATGAGGTGGTTGAAAGGACAGGAAGAGAATGGATGTTATTGCTGCTGGGACTGTGTGGTGACTGGTGAGACAAGGGGACGGATGATTGAGACAGGGAAAGATCGAGTGGAGAGAATGTGGTGTATGAGAAATAGACAATAGAACTGCATGCTTGCATATAGTTTTGTTTAGTTTTGTTCAGTTTCCCTTTTGTGTGTTTTTTTTTTCTTCTACAGGAGCAGCCGGTTCAAAGGCCTGGCCTATGAAGAAAAGGCCACCTGTAATATCAAGATCCGGTAAAATGGACGAGGACTGCGCGGTCCTTTTCTGAGACACTGACTACATATGGTATTATTTCACACTAGGACCGAAATTTCTTACACAATTGGGCGCGTGGTTTTGGGCCATTGGGCCACCCGCCACAGGTTTCGGTGGCCACAGGTAACAGTGGCTGGCGGGCGGGCCCCGCTGGCCCGCCCGCCCGCCACTCGATTTTGGGGTCTGCCACGCGCTGCTGGGATGAAATTATTGCCCTAACCTAACCGAACCATAACCTTGTAACGGGAGGGGCTCCGTCCCCTTCGACCCCCTGACGGGAATATTAACCTAACCGAAACTTAACCTAACCGGCGCGCAGTTCTCGTCCACTATAACCCATTTAGCCCACATGAACGCGTCTTCATCTGTCGCTGTTCTCTTCTAACAATCACCTCCTCCCTTTTCATAACCAGTAGCTACGTATATATATGCCCCTAAAGTTAAAACATTAACAACAAATCTCCGTGCCTCTCGCTGTCATCGCTTCATCTTTGTTTGTTATTGTTGGGTGAAGCGGTTGGCCCAACCGTGTGCTAGATGTGTTGTCAGTGTTCGACGAACAGGTCCAACCATATGCTTGTTTGGTTCGACGAAACAGTCCGACGAAACGCCTCGTGTGATACCCGCTTTAACCGTTATCTGTAAGAATTAAATGTTAGTAAATGTGAGATAGTAATAGAAGTGGTATATTTTTTTAGTATTTTTTTTATATCTTATATTGTGATAGGGTTCGTTAGTGCTTCGAACGCTTTAACAGAGTCGCAGAGGCTTGTTGGTAGGATATCATATTTATTTTTTTGCTACTTAGTTTGTGGGTTGTTAAAAAACAGGATTGCTTTGTTAGCAGTGGCGTAGTAAAGTAAAGATGGGAGCATACGCTAAGCTGCGCGTGGCATGCGGTGCTCATCTCCGTGGCATTAGCCCTTAGAGCCTGTGGTGGGTAAGAACCCGTTACCCCGGGACACAGGGCTAGCGTGACTCCCGGGTTACCACAGTTACCTTCCCCAGGTTACCCCAGGTACCCATTTATCAACCCCGAAAGGAAGTTAGAACAGCTGGGTAGACTGGTCACCGACTTGCCCTGGCCCGGGATCGAACCAGGGCCCGCAGATTCGTAGCCAGGCACGCTAGCCACTGCACCACGGAGGCGACAAGAGGCAGTGGCGTAGCTAGGTATCTATCAATGGGTGCCACGGATGTAGGCAAGCGGAGTTCAGGGACCACTCTGATGCCACATAGAAGGGTATTTTCTATGATCAGATCAGTAGTGGGTATTAATCAGAGAATTATACAAAATACGGCAGCCATGACCAGTGGGGGGGGCACAGGATTATCATGGGAAGGCACGTGCCCCCCCATTCCCCCCGTAGCTACCCCACTGCACCACGAGGATGGAGTTTCAGGGCAAGCCGCATATACTATTGGTATAGAGGCGGAGTGCAGGGAGCTTAGGATGGAAGGATGGGATGGAAGGATAGGATGGGGAGGAAGGGTAGGGATGCGGCAAGGCTGAAGGGCGCCTTTGTGTGGCTAATGGAGCCTCGGCCACGTCACCGCGCTGATCCCTGTGATGCTTCAGCGCCCTCCGTCTTGGGTGGCGCTGCCGGCTGGCCTGAGCGCTGTGTTTGAGGGACTTGTGGACTTGAACAGTGTGGTGTTGTGTCACGCGTCAACTAGCGAGGCATTGCAGGGCTGTTGTTATTGTTGTTGATGTTAGCGATGGTGCTGGTGTTGATTGTACAGCTGTTATTATTGATATTTATTTTGTTTTTATATGGATGTTGTTGATGCATTATAGTTGTTATCGTTTATGTTGTATGTTGTAGTTTATTCTTTTACTGTTGTAATTCGACGATTCATTCGCCTACCTCCCTACTATCATTCATCATCATCATTATCCTCGTCGACGTCGTAGTCATCATCATTATAATCATCATTATTTATTTCCACTTCTCTTCATCTTGTCTTTTCTTCTTTATGTATAAGGTGATTGAGCTAAAAGCTAGAAACTTTCTTTCTAATCATTATTCTTTCTACATGATCTTTATGTTGACACACACACACGTACACACACACACACACACACACACACACACACACACACACACACACACGAGTATCCTTAAGACTTTTCTTCTTATGCTTGCGCGTAAACATTTAAAAGTTTCCATATATAAAAGTGTATTCCATAAAGTTTCGATATTCCATCGGGATCACCATAATATGTTAATGTTTTGAGACCGCGAGTCGCGTTTTATACAACACCTAGTCATGCACAGTAAAAATGCTCGTTTGTTCAGATGAAGCAGCCGCCACTGACTGTTAGCGTCACAGTAATCTATGGTAATGGAGGAAGCGGGTTCGTGACCTAATTTTTACGTTGAGGCCAATAAGGAGTGTCCATGATATTGTCGTATGGTTATGTATGACCCATCACAACTTTGGTCTGGGAGGCAAGGAGCTGGTGGCTGCTGAACAAAGCATCCCATGTTCTCCTGTCATCTGTATTTATGTTTCTCTTGTCTGTCTATTTTGTTGAGTCCTAGTTCCTCTGTACTTCTGTCTTTCCCGCCTTCCCTCCCTTTCCCCTGCCTATATTTTTTAATCCTGTCTCCGGTCCCTTGTCCCTCTATCCCTTGCATATTTGGGCTAATTAATCGGCACCAAAACACCATCAGAAGACAAACTGTACAATAATATGATTATTCAAAACCTCGGGCCTGCTATGGATAGATTCCAACTGAGCTTCAGCAAAGTGCGATGCAATTTTGCTTTGTGTCACTTGCTGAGAGTAGCTCTGAGTGAGATTGTATTGGTTGACATTTGACCATGAACGTGATGGTTCATCCCAGCAGCATTAGATGATAGATGAAAAGTAGCCCTTTTTGCCTTTGTCTTCTGCTTTAGGTTTCCCTCAAGGTACTGAGGGAAGATAACAATAGCCTCTTGGTAGCCATTTTACCATTCGCGGCATTATCTTCACGCAGCTTTGAGATGGATACTTTTTGTCATTATGGTTTATGCTTTGCACAACTGCCATAACATCCACAAGGAAAATGCAAGAAACGTGCAGGCAGACATCCCGGCCGACTGTGCCTCAGAAGGGCCCGTACAGACAGATACAAATGCAGTCCATTTCCAAATGCAGACTCCCATTCCCTCGATGATAAACATCATACACGCTGCCCGACCTGAGGCGTTTTCTGCGGGGGAGCAAGATAAATTTCGCTTGCAAACGGTCACTTTTCTCTTGCTGTGTCCCCGCAGAAAACGTTCACAGTCGCTTGCTCCATGAGATGGCGACGCGGCGGCTGAGATGTAAGCAAAACAAAGATCAAATGACTATTTTGACCCTCTAAATATTTTCACAATGGGACGCATTCTATACCGTTATAGTCAGAAAAGTGTGCAGATTCAGGAAGTGTGCTTAGAAATGTAATGTGATCATAAATAGCCGAGCAATGAGGTGATGAAGCCAAACAAGTGTGAACAAATGTTTATGCACCGTTTTACTTAACCGTTGTTTTCGAATATTTTGAAACTTACATTACATTTATAAATGTATACTATGCAAATCAAAATTTCCTCAAAAGCCGATAGTGGTCTCAGTGTTTCTTAATATCCAAGGGTATTGCCAGCAAATCGGGTAAGAGTGAGGGTGGTGAAGTTGTTGATTTTCGGTAAAAACGGCTTTGTTGACAAGTCCGCACATTCCAGTGTTTACCTCCAGCTGTTCGAATGCATAAAGCAATATTCAGCGTGACGATTATATTATCCTTAATTACACGCCGCAACCTCCCTTATTTGATTTAAACTTTTATGGTAAGACATTAAAATAAGAAAGTGTAATAGATTTTGTCGAAAGTACACTGTTGTCATTCTTTTATTGAAGCAGAAAGCATCGCTACGTCAGCCGAACGCTGACGCACTTCAATCACTTCTCGCTTGCTCCCGCAAGAAATTTCTTGCAGGTCGGGCAATCATCCTCCCTGGATGATTGAACAACAAGCGAAATTTGAGCACGCGAAATTTTTTCTCTTGCAAGATAAATTTATCTTGCTCCCTCGCAGAAAACACCTCTATGCAAAATATATTTAACAGTCAAACAGAAGTACCACACTGTATTAATAGCAACCCATACCTCTCCCACCTTTTTAGTATGGTGCTCTTTATTAATTGCTTTTTTTCGTCCATGTCCTTATATATATTTAAGTCTATGTAAGCATTGTCAACTTACTTATATATGTAAACAATTAAACAAACTCCCTATCTGTGTATATCTTCAGCCTGAAGGCTACACTATATCTAAATAAACTGTTACTTATCAATATTATCATCATTACAATTTACACACACACACACACATACATACATAGCAGACACGAATTTGGATTATTTTTTTAATCTCCTGATGGTGACACATAGAGGCGTTTTAGCGTTTGCCAAGCGTTAATAGGCGGGTCAGGTCATGGCCATCCTTGGTGCTTTAGTAACGGATTGAAGGGCATAGACTGGATGTAAGCTCATTTCCCTGACTAATTGTGCTGTAACACGGTTAGATATTATGTCACATTCATAATAGTTTCATTTTAAATTATAAGGGATCCATCTATTATATATATTATATATATATAACTCGTTATATCAGTTAATCACTCCTGGGATCAACCTGCGGAGGATTCTTCGTGTGGGCTCGTGGAACGTTCTGAGCCTCTCAGACGATCATCGACTACCTCTCCTATCGGGCGAGCTCAGTAGGCTGAGGGTGGATATAGTGGGACTCTCTGGAACAGGAGGCCTGGCATTGGCGAGACTAGCAGTGGGGGTTACACCTACTACTGGTCCGGCATGAGCAATGGTCACCCGTGTACGGGGAGTAGCTATAGGCGTCTCCAGCAAACTGCAACCTCAGTTGTTGAGGTTACTCCCGGTTGATGAGCGTATAATGCGGGTGAGGATGAAACACACTCTGGGTTTCTTGTCTCTTGTTGCAGTGTACGCCCCTACCGAGATGCGTAAAACTGAAGAGAAGGAGATGTTCTACGCCAAACTCGATTCTGTATTAGACCATGTCCTCCTCGGGACACACTCGTTTCTTGGGCGACTTCAATGCTACTACTGGCACTGTGAGAGATGGCTACGAGTTGTGTGTTGGTCCCCATGGCTCCGGTACCACAAACACCAACAGTTCTCTGCTTCTGGGAAATTTGCAAGGTCCAAAGGTGAGAATTGCAGGTTTTTTGGTATCAGAGACCAGAGCTGCACCGCTGGACATGGTATAGTAATGCCGGGGGGGTAGCTAAGGAGATCGACCACATCCTCGTTAGTACTCGTTGGAGGATCCTCCAGAACTGCAGGGTTTACCGGAGTGCCGAGTTCTTTGGAACAGATCACAGGGCTTTTTTGTTGCTACACTTTAAACTTCCCTGTCAAGTCCAGAAGAAACTCAAGAGGTAACCATACTTGGGGTTTCATCTTGAGAAACTGAAGGACTTGACATGTGCTCTGAGTATGCGGGGGCAGTCTCAAGTCAGTTTGATGTGCTCGGTGCTCTCGGGGACCTGTAGAACTGTAGGATACCTTCAAACGTGAAACTCTACCGGCTGCCAAGGATTGTATTGGGGAGCGCCCGAGGTCAAGGCGTGGTTTTTTTCTCGACGGAGACGCTGGAGAAAATCGAGGAGAGTCGCGCTGCCAGGCTGGCTGGGGGAACCGGGACCAGCACAGGGCTCTGTCACGCCGGACTAGAACCCTCCTGAGGGGAGACAAGGAGAGGTATGTCAGGGGTCCTCGCTGAGGATGTCGAGGGTCATTTGAACGCTAATGACCTCCGACCGCCTACCGAGCCCTGAAGAAGCTCCTTTCCCAAATCTCCTTCTCGGGCGAGTGCTATTCGAACAGCAGATGGGCGCCTCGTGTCGGACATGGATGGGCAGATGGCTCGTTGGGGTGAGTACTTTGGGCAGTTGTTCACGGTGGACCCTCCAACTGAGCAGCTTCACACCACTGGGTTACAGGCAGTGGTGCCGATCCTCCCATTGACGAAACCGCACCCTCTCTTGACGAAGTCAGAGAGGCTGTAGCAAAGTTTTAAGGGTGGAAAGGCAGCTGGTGTTTGTAATATCATGCGGAGCTCCTCAAAGCTGGGGGTGAGGCCATGATCCGCGGGTTGCATGCTGTCCTGACTGCCGTGTGGCAATCATGTACCATTCCTCCTGACTGGAAAAGGGGGCTGGTCGTCCCTATCTGGAAAGGGAAAGGGGACCGTCAGGACTGCAACAATTACCGCGGTATTACACTGCTCAGCGTACCAGGCAAGGTGCTTGCCCATCTATTGCTGACACGAATTCGCAGTCATCTGTGTGAAGCATCAGAGACCTCAGCAGTCTGGGTTCACGCCTGGTAAGTCAACAACGGACCGTATCCTAGCGCTTCGTGTCCTGGTGGAACGCCGACGTGAGTTTCGACAGGGGATGCTTGCAGCCTATGTTGATCTCAAGAAGGCGTTTGACTCAGTCCATCGTGAGTCACTCTGGGATCTTCTGCGACTTCGAGGGATTCCTGCAAGGACTATTGGTTTGATAACTGGTCTGTATTCTGGGACTGAGAGTGCTGTGAAGTGTGGGGCAGGTGTATCCAGCTTCTTTCCTGTGAATACAGGAGTGAGGCAAGGGTGTGTCCTTGCCCCATCACTTTTCAACGCTTGTATGGACTGGGTATTGGACAAGGTTGTAGATCAAAGTGATTGTGGAGCATCCGTCGGCAACACCAAGATCACTGATCTTGTTTTTGCCGATGATGCAGTAATCTTTGCTGAGTCGCTGGAGGTCCTGGTGATGGCTCTCGAGGCGCTGCACGAGGAGGCAAAGCCTTTGGGACTTGAGGTCTCCTGGCTCAAGACCAAGGTCCAGGTATTTGGAGACTTACTAGATGAAGCAGTACAATCTGTTCATGCGTGTGGCGAGGACATTGAGATCTTGGAAAGTCTTACATACCTTGGTAGCGCAGTCTATAATGACGGCGGGTCACGTCAAGAAGTCTTACGGCGGATTGGCATAGCCCACGGTGTTATGGACTCGCTCAGCGGGAGTATTTGGCGTTGTCGGTACCTGTGCAGGAGGACAAAGATCCGGATCTTCAAGTCGCTTGTGATCCCTGTCTTACTCTATGGTTGTGAGACATGGACACTAAATAGTGACTTGAAGAGACGAATCAATGCCTTTGGTAATAAGTGTCTTCGCAGAATCATGGGGTATCGCTGGGATGATTACGAGTCAAATCAGCGATTGCACCGTGAGACTGAATCGAGGCCTATTACCTGCATAGTCCGTCAGCGCCAACTTCGGCTATATGGGCATGTGGCACGCTACCCTGAAACCGATCCTTCCCATCGGGTTGTATCTGTAAGAGACAATCCGGCGTGGAGGAGGCCAAGGGGGCGCACACAAGGCTCGTGGCTGGGGCAAGTTGATGTTTCTTGTCGAGAGCTGCTTGGTATGGGAAAGGAGCCTGCATGGGAACTCGCGCGTGGTGACCCCCGGGAGTGGCGTCGTAGGGTGGGCGAGGCGACGCGCCCCCCGGCGTATGCCCCCAATGATTGATTGTTCTATTATACGTATTTAATTAATTGTCCTTATTGATCAGCACACTCGAAGTCATTTGCAACACATGATAATTATAAGTGATATGAAACAAATAACTTCAGGACGGGACACTTTTTTTTATTCTTTTATGAAGTCAAACTACATACTGGCATTCTGACTGCAATTAACTAAATGTGGATCGTGCTAATTTGCGAGACTCATTATCAGAGAGAAGGGTAGGTAAACAGAAAATGCGGCTCCAATGAACGTATATTTTTTCGTCTCTTTAAGCTGACCGGAGCACTGCTGCCTGCCGCCTTGTGATTAGCGACGGCTCTATAATGGCGATCAGTGGCGCAGACAGACCTTGCATCTCCAAGTGCTAGGGAAAGACTGCGACAAGAACAGAGAGGCATAGATTTTTTGTCTAGCGGCTGGGAATCTTACAATGTTCGTTATACACCTCGTGAGCTTTGTCAAGCCATGAAGGTTTGCGCTGACACTTCCCCGGGCCAACATGATATACCATATGCGATGCTCTGTCATCTAAGAGATGAGGCTCTATATTTCTTGTTGAGCATCTATAATAGAATATGGATTGAAGGAACCTTCCCAAGTAGCTGGGGTGTGGCGGTGGTGATCCCGATCCTTAAGCCTGGGAAGGGCCATTCACTACCGACGAATTTCCGCCCCAAAGCCCTAACTTCATGTGTGTGTAAGCTGTTCGAAAAAATGGTAAATGGTCGACTTATATGGTTTTTGGAACGGGAAAACTTTTTCTCCCGTTCTCAGTGTGGATTCCGTAAGCATCACTCCACTACGGAAGCACTTATTTCCTTAGAGTCATCCATATGCGGGGCATTTGCCTCTCGACAACACCATGTGACCATATTTTTCGACAAGAGAAGGCTTACAACACAGCTTGGAGACACGGTATATGGCAGTCTCTGTATGAGATTGGACTAAGAGGTCGTTTGCCTGTGTTCCTCCAGAGTTTCCTAGCCAACCGGGTTCTTAGAGTTCGAGTTGGCAACATACTGTCTTCTGAACACCCGCTTCCAGGTGGCATCCCCCAAGGCAGCGTCTTGAGTGTAGCTCTGTTCGCTGTGGCCATCAATGGTATTGTTGATGTACTGCCAGAGGGGATTGTTAGTACATTATATGTGGATGATTTATCAATCTCTTTTGCTGCTTCCAGGATGTCGGTTGCAGAGAGGAGACTTCAAATTGCTATTGAAAAAAGTTGGTGAATGGACGACGAATCGTGGCTTCCGGTTTTCTCCAACGAAGACTGTAGCGGTTCATTTTTGCAGAACCCGTGGGATTCATCCCGACCCAGACCTGTATCTTTACGATAAGAGAATACCATGCAGGGAAGAGACCCGGTTTTTAGGACTCATTTTTGACAATAGACTGACTTGGGTACCTCACCTTCGTGCTCTCAAGACTGACTGTCTTCGAACCATGGATCTACTGAAAGTCCTCTCGCACACCAGCTGGGGGGATCGCGCTACGGGGGGATCGCGCTACACTCCTATATCTTCATCGCTCACTTATCCTTTCGAAGCTTGAATATGGATGTGAAGTGTACTCCTCTGCCACACCCACTCGACTGCGGATGCTGGATTCGGTACATCATGCTGGTGTCCGTCTGGCAACCGTCATGTTCAGGTCATCTCCCATCCCAAGTCTATTGGTGGATGCTGGTGTCCTCCCATTAGATCTTCAACGCCAGTCCCTCATTTTAAGGTGTTGGTATCGCCTCCAACGCCTCCCTGACTCAATAGCTTGCCGTGCTGTGTCTTGTGATTTAGGTTAGCAACTTTACCATGAGCGAATAGGCTTACCAAAGCCCCTTGGTTTCCGTTTAAAAGCTATTATGGAGACGCTATCCTTCCCTGCTTTACGGATCTGCCCGCATAGACCTACGAGAGTCGGTCCATGGCTTCTCCCAGAAGTGTCCTTCTGCAAAAGCCTTCCGCTCTCAAAAGGGTCTTTACCTCCTCAGGCTGAGCGCGCCCAGTTTTTTGACCACTATTGCACACATCAATAGCCCTATGCGGCCGCCGTCCCCATGCGGCCGCCCGTATGATCCACATATATAGAGGGCAGTCGCGCGGAGCAAACTATTGTTATACGTATATGTTTATTGTACGTTATGTTTAACATATATAACTATATGTTAAACATAAGATATGTCATAAGTTACTAACGTAACCTCACTATAACCCCTAAAAATTACTAACCTAACCTCACTATAACCCCCTAAAAGTTACTAACCTAACCTCACTATAAGTTACTAACCTAACCTCACTATAACCCCTAAAAGTTAATAACCTAACCTCACTATAAGTTACTAACCTAACCTCACTATAATCCCCTAAAAATTACTAACCTAACCTCACTATAACCCCTAAAAGTTACTAACCTAACCTCACTATAACCCCTAAAAGTTACTAACCTAACCTCATTATAACCCCCTAAAAGTTACTTATATTGCCGTAGGCGGCCGCATGGGGTCCGCGGCCGCATTGGGGATACACCTTACACACAACAACCCCTTACACACAACAACCCCTTACACACAACAACCCCTTACACGCAACAACCCCTTATACACAACAACCCCTTACACACAACAACCCCTTACACACAACAACCCCTTACACACAACAATCCCTTACACACACAACCCCTTACACACAACAACCCCCTTACACACAACAACCCCTTACACACAACCCCTTACACACAACAACCCCCTTACACACAACAATTGGTGATAGTGGTGGTGACACACAGCAACACAGCAGCATCCGGTGAGTGAGTGAGTGAGTGTGTGTGTGTGTGGTGAGTGTGTGTGTGGTGTGGGGTGTGTGGTGTGTGTGTGTGTGTTGTGTGTGTGTGTGTGTGTGTGTGTGTGTGTGTGTGTGTGTGTGTGTGTGTGTGTCTGGGAACTCTGTAGTGTAGTGGTTAGCACGCTCGGCTTACAACCGAGAAGTCCCGGGTTCGATCCCCGGGCGGAGCGAAAGATAGATGGGTGGTCTTTCTTAAATCCCTAGCCCCTGTCCACCCAGCAGTGAATGGGTACCGGGTGCCAGCCGGGGGTTGTAACCCCCCCCCGGGGTGGTGGCTTCGGCCAACACTAATATATGCAGCAGCGGTAGATCACTATGGCTCTGAGGCATTATCCTCGAAACAAACAAACAAGAAACAAGAAAACAAGAGTGTGTGTGTGTGTGTGTGTGTGTGTGTGTGTGTGTGTGTGTGTGTGTGTGGAGTGTATCACTACAAATCCTTGCAAATTTCAACTTCCCGTTCCAATCTGCCCTAGTCCGCCGCACTAATCATTTCAACACATTTAACGTTGTCGTATCAGTCGGAAACGTGTGCAAACTTTTCTCGCAAGGCACAGCTGTCTTGCTGCACCTATAAGGGATGCATACATGTGGCATCTCGCAAATTGTTTTTATCAGAAACACCCAAAAATCTTCAAGTACTATTTATCTCTTGTGTTTACGTGCTTCTGATCAGCGCGGGGAGAGGAGCCTCTTCCTCCTCTTACGTCACCGAGCTGTGGCGCATCGTCTGCCAGTTGCCAGCAGCGTTTTCGAAGCTCGGGGAATTTACAGATTTTGATTGCGGATTATTAAAAAACGGCTGACTGGATGCAAAAACTGACAACATATTGTTGATAATGGCTATACTCTAACTACATAAAATCAGGAATGATGAAATGGTCTGAACGATTACTTTAACTATGGCTTTGTTGAAATTATAGTAATAATTGACGTGAACTCACCTTGCTATTAACCCAAAAACTACCTAAGCTGCACTGATACCCTATTTAGACGCTAACTAAGGTATACTCAGCAGTGGCAGATGGGTTGATGCATAGACCACTGTATACCTGGACTGCACACGCGACAATGTTTTGAATTGCGGGACTGCATAGGGGCCTGCAGGGCGCCAGACAAAGAGATATAGTGGTCTATGGACTATCATATAGACTGGTTTATCAGTATATATGATATACTGTAATCTTCGTAAATGTTTGTTCTATAATATTATCAAATAAAAAACAGTAAAGCACGCTAAAGTAATGCCATTACGAGACTATGAAGAAATATGCATGAACTTAATATTCATTTAACTCTTCGCCATTTAAAACTTTGCGAGTCAACTTTTATCATGAAGGGTATCAATAGAAGCGCAATTTTATTAGCTTTCCATTGCTATATTTCGTTATCTGATAAATTAATTAGAACCATGCATAAATTCGCGTTAAATAAATAAATAAAATCATCAATCGGATAATTTTCCCGATTGATGATGTTATTTATTTACTTATATATTTCGTTTTCTGATAAATTAATTAGTATCATGTATAAATTAGCGTTGACTAAATAAATAACCTCATCAATCGGGAAAATTACCCGTTTGATGATTTTATTTATTTAGTTAACGCTAATTTATGCATGGTTCTAATTCATTTATCAGATAACGAAATACAACTACAGGAATGGACGTGTTTCAAACTCTGGATGACTTTATGAAGGATAATGGAATCAGTTGGACTAATTGCATCGGAATATGTACTGATTGCGCTGCAGCCATGACTGGCAGGAATAAAGGAGGAGTGACCAGAATATTAGAAGTTGCTCCCCGTGCCATTGCAACTCACTGTTTTTTGCACAGTGAAATGCTCGCTGCAAAAGGCTTGGAGCCTGGGCTTCACGCAGTTATGAACACTGCTGTAGAAATTGTAAACTTCGTTAGAGCAAGGGCCACAAATTCCAGACTGTTTGCTGCACTCTGTGAGGAAGTGAAGTAGGTGCAGACTATATATATATCTCTACTTATGCATACAGAGGTGAGATGGTTGTCTCGCGGGCGGATGCTCACACGCTTATTCAGCCTAAGGGAGGAGCTGTATACATTCCTCTCAGAGAAGAATCCTGAGCTTGCAGATTTCTTTAATGATGATATATGGCTTCTTCAGCTGAGCTACCTGGCAGACATATTCAGCGAAGTAAATAAGCTGAACAAAGCAATGCAAGGTGCAAACACAAACAACATTTCTCAGTACCAAGAAGTTGAGGCTTTCAAAATAAAGCTCAAGTTGTGGCGTGTTCGTACCTCGTCAGGAATCACTGATATGTTTGAAAATAAGCATGCATTCATTCAAGACAGAGGCATTAATTTCAATGTAGTCAAAGCACAGGTAACATTGCACCTGTCAAAGTTGTTGGAGAAATTCAACAGCTATTTCCCTGAGCTAACTGAGGAGCAGGCTGCTTCTTACCAGTTGATAGAAAACCCCTTCATTGAGAATATTGAAATGAAGCTCCCAGAAGCCTCACAGTCAAAATGATTAGAGGAGCTCATTGACCTATCATCTGATGGTACCCTGAAGACTCGATTCAGTGCAGGGCCACTAGAAACCTTCTG
>JACEEZ010021739.1:0-42500 GCA_016584305.1 Chionoecetes opilio
GGACGGAAACAGATGGGTTTTTCCTTAAAACCCGAGCCCCTGTCCACCCAGCAGTGAATGGGTACCGGGTGTTAGCCGGGGCTTGGGACCTGCTCTCTCGGGTGGTGGCTTCGGCCAAGATAAAGCACTAAGGATGAATGATAAAAATGTTGATATGGAGACGGGGCCACAGGAGCATTGCTCTGGCCCTGTAAAATACAACTAGATGAACACACACACACGCATACACACACACACACACACACACACACACACACACACACACACACAGATTTTTCTAATCCATGTGTAGTCCTCAGTTAATAAAGTAGTGAATTTACGAGTAAAAAAAGTTAAAAAAATGCAGATTTTCCTATATATACAGGTCTTTTTATTCCTCCTATACAAAAAGAGGTAAAATGAGGAAAAAGGAATGCAAGGTAGTTAGTAGGAATTATTAATGTTTTTTTGGATGTTGTGTGGTGTGTGGGTGTGTGTGTGTGTGTGTGTGGTGTGTGTGTGTGTGTGTGTGTGTGTGTGTGTGTGTGGGGTGTGTGTGTGTGTGTGTGTGTGTGTGGTGTGTGTGTGTGTGTGTGTGTGTGTGTGTTGTGTGTGTGTGTGTGGTGTGTGTGTGTGTGTGTGTGTGTGGGGTGTGTGTGTGTGTGTGTGTGTGTGTGTGTGTGTGTGTGTGTGTGTGTGTGTGGGGTTTGTGTGTGTGGGGGTGTGTGTGTGTGTGTGTGTGTGTGTGTGTGTGTGTGTGTGTGTGTGTGTGTGTGTGTGTGTGTGTGTGTGTGTTGTGTGTGTGTGTGTGTATTTTTAGTTGTATTCCTCTAGTTGTATTTTACACAGCCAGAGCAATGCTCGTGTGGCCCCGTCTCCATATCAATATTTTTATCATTCATCCTTAGTGCTTTGTGTTGGCCGAAGCCAGCACCCCGGAGAGCAGGTCATAAACCACGGCTAACACCCGGAACCCATTCATTGCTGGGTGGACAGGGGCTATGTTTTTTTTTTTTAAGGAAACAACCCATCTGTTTCCGCTCCGCCCGGGGATCGAACCCGGGACTTATCGGTTGTGAAACGAGCGTGCTTCCCGTACACCACGGAGTACCCCGTGTGTGTGTGTGTGTGTGTGTGTGTGTGTGTGTGTGTGTGTGTGTGTGTGTTTGTGGCATAAGTGGGCACCGCAAACGTAAATCCACTTCCGCAAACGCAAATCCGCAAACCCCAATCCATACGTTCCGCAACCGCAAGTCCCCAAATTTCCTGAAGTTCATGCAAACAGCAAACCAATTAGATTATAGTTTTTTTGCATGTATTGCAAAAATAGAGGTAAAACACTTTGTGGTAGTATCTGTATATATTATTTACAAAATCACTTATGGCAATAACTATATATATATATATATATATATATATATATATATATTATATATATATACGCCGGGGGGCGCCTTGCATCGCCCACCCTTCGATGACACTCCCATGGGTCACCACGCTCGAGTCCCCATGCAGGCTCTCTTCCCATACCAAGCAACTCTCGACTGGAAACATCAACTTGCCCCAGCCACGAGCCTTGTGGGCGCCCTCTTGGCCTCCTCCACGCCTGATTGTCTCTTACAGATACAACCCGATGGGAAGGATAGTTTACAAGGTACGTGCCACATACCCATATTAGTCTAGTAAAAATAGGCCTTATAATGATTTAACTCGGAAATAAATATTATACACATGAATTTGATATCAAAAGAAGAGCAATTTTATGTAGATTAACATATCCAAAATCCTCTGAAAAAACGTTTTGGGAATTTATTTTGCATCTTGTTAAGTAACAGGGGGTATTTTGTCAAAATTGCCCTAACTTACACAAATTTCTGAATAAAACCAGGTTGAAAAATCATTATAACTCCTAAATTCTTTAGCTTTTTATGACGAAATATTACATACATTAGATCTAATTGATTTCAAATAAGGTTTGGAAAGTTTTAATACCTATTGATGACGTCATTGATGATGAAAGCGAAAGCTTCTGAATTCCACACTGTTGGAACCAAAAAAAATCACGAAGTTTGTTTTTATATTCGAAAACTAAACACAAAACTGATAGAATAAGTAGAATATCATGTTGATAAACCTAAACATCAACAAACGAATTGCACTCTGACTCCATAATTTCGCAAATGTTCAAATCTTCGGACATTTCATCGCCATCCATGTCGTCTTTTGCGTTGTTGCAAGTTTTTCCGTAACACTGACCACACGCTGAGATACATCGTAATCCTGTTCTCCTACATGTGCATGCGTTCGTCCCACAAACGTTTTTCCCCATCAATTTGCAGTTGCATCTCACAAAATTAAATATCTTCTCGGGAGCTGGGGCCTAATCAGTCATGACTGGCTCGTACATTCCATGCTGAAGCTTCCAACCCCAGTCTTCTGCCGGTAATGTGACGCTCGTCAGTGATTTCCACTC
Source organism: Chionoecetes opilio (assembly GCA_016584305.1). Classification (NCBI taxonomy): domain Eukaryota; kingdom Metazoa; phylum Arthropoda; class Malacostraca; order Decapoda; family Majidae; genus Chionoecetes; species Chionoecetes opilio. The sequence continues at coordinate 2,453 of JACEEZ010021739.1, forward strand.
AATGACTTGCAGATGAACACGAAGGGAATGAAAATAGGCTACTCTTTCTGTTGGAGGTAGACTCTGTGGTTTTATGGCAGTAGTTGCTGTTGCTGCAAAGCGCATGAATGCGTTGTAACGATGTTCGAAAAGATCATTTCCATCATTTGCATCAGTTTGCCGAAGAAGATCGATATTGTGCCCAAATTTAACAACTTCGGGTGTTTCTAATTTACTCACAGACTTCAACACAATCTTGGAGAAAGCAGATTCGTTTGAGGCAAGATATGGAACAATCTTTACACCTTTGTTTTGAGTGATGGCTTTACTTTGTGTGAGTGGATGTCTCTTGATAGGGGGAGTTTGAGTTTGGATTCCACCCTTATTTGTTGACGCTGCCAGTATTCCCATACAATGAAATGTCGCCCTGCCGTCCAATGTGCAGATGTTGTGTTCCACATTATATCCCACAAACTGCGTGAAAGTACCACAAGGAATATAATGAAGGATTGTTGAAGCATCCTCCTCTAATACTGCTGATTGCTTGAATCGCGTTACTTCGCTGTAACTTACACTAAAACTAAGTTGATTTACTTCATCGATCAACCACCGTGACCCGAAGACATGGTCAGCTTCGACCGCAAGACCAAATAGCATTGGAGGAATAAAGGATCTTGGTCTTGCAGCATACGTAATGGCTTGACCGATACTTTGCTGCTTGAGTTCATCTTTCATTAGAACCTCCAGTAGCAGCTTCAAGCCTGCTTGCACCATTCGTTGTGAAAGAATATCCTTCTGTGAAGGTTAAACAGCTGTGCTATACTCATGTTCTCGAATCTCAGCCATTATCAATTTTGCTGCGGTTTTTGTGATGCGATGAGCTTCTTCACTACTATCTTCTCTTCTTGACTCATACCATTTGTTGTTGATGATATATTCTGCCATATTTCGAAAACAAACAATATTGGAGCGCCCACTGACTTGTGCAAATACCAAAGAGTCCTTATATATATCCTCTAGTCTTTGTTTCAACCGCTCTTCCCCGTATACTTCTTCCCCATCCACCAGTTCTCTCTTTTTATCATGCAGTTCTTGCAGACTATACAGTTCCCCATCTGATTCTCCTTCTAGCCAAATACAAAGAACTTCGAAACATTTTTGCATACTTTCGTCTTTTGGTCGGCCTCTTCTGCTTGGTGGAGCATCTGGAGATGGCCACTTTGAAACAGAGCGAGAAAAACATTCTTTGTGGTATATTGCATCGTCAGCGACTAAATAATGACTTGTTGCAATCATTGTGTAGACTTCATGGCTCCAGTTGTCATTTCTTTGGTCACACTTTTGAATAATTCTTTGTCGAAATCCAATAAGTGTCACTTGATAAACATGGCCTCGATCAGGATGCTTCTGTTCCTTTTTAGCTGCCTGTCCACATAAAAAACAATGATCTTTCCAAGAAAATGGTTCCATGCTTGATCTGAGTCTCTTGTTAGGAGCATTTGAGGATGACGCCTCGTCAGCGCGGAAGGTGACTTTTCGTTTCATGTCAGTAAAATTGCGGCGACAATCTTTATGGACCAACGCCTCTACATTTTGTTCTATGCACTTAGAAATATAAGACTCCAGGTCCGGGCGTTCACGAAGTTTGCAGTAATTTTGCACAGTATTCAGTCCTTTTGAACCCACCATAACTTTTTCTGATGAAAGGAAGCTTTTGAGGCATATCACACACTTTTCAGGATCGAAGTCTTCCTCAGCCATGACTGATAAGTAAAAAAATCATGATATGAATGGAATTGACTTTCAGCTACAAAAAATGTCTGCAAGCAAAATAGTCATAACGTATTTTAACAGGTAAAAACGTACACTGCAATCAAAATGTTATTAAGTGTATAACTGTAAGTTTACCTACTTGAGAAGAGCAACAAATTCCAACAATCATTGTATATAGATTTGCGAGTAAAAGCTAGTGACATCAGTGACGTCATCAACGATAAATTTATAATTTATAATATTAATGTTCATCAATTTGTTGTGATGTATGCAAAGTTATATCAAATAAAAACGAAAGGAAGTACATAATTTTTGTTATATTTTTGTTAGAAATAATCTTAAAATTGTACAAAAGTTGACAAAATTTTGCAAAAATACCCCCTGTTACTTAACCAGCTGTAAACAAATTTCCCCAAACGCACTTTGAGAGGATTTTGGATTGTTAATTTACATAAAATTCCGCTTCTTTTGATACCAGGTTCATTAGTATAATATTTTGTTCAGGGTGCAACACTAATTTTACTAGACTATAGCCGAAGCTGGTGTTGAAGGACTATGCACGTAATAGGCTTCGATTCAGTCTCACGGTGCAGTCGTTGATTTGACACGTAATCATCCCAGCGATACCCCATGATTCTTCGAAGACACTTAATACCAAAGGCATCGATTCGCCTCTTCAAGTCGCTATTTAGTGTCCATGTCTCACAACCATAGAGTAAGACAGGGATTACAAACGACTTGAAGACCCGGAACTTTGTCCTCCTGAACAGGTACCGACAAAGCCAAATACTCCTTCTGAGCCAGTCCATAACACCATGGGCTATGCCAATCCGCCGTAAGACGTGACCCACCATCATTATGGACTGCGCTACCAAGGTAGGTGAAACTTTTCAAGATCTCAATGTCCTAGCCTCACGCATGAAGACACATCATGTTTCATCTAGTAAGCCTCCAAACACCTGGACCTTGGTCTTGAACCAGGACACCTCAAGTCCCAAAGGCTTTGTCTCCTTGTGCAGCGCCTCGAGAGCCATCACCTAGACATCCAGTGACACAACAAAGATTACTGCAACATAGGCAAAAACAGGATCAGTGATCTTGGTGTTGCCGAGGGATGCTCCACAATCACTTTGATCTACAACTTTGCCCAATACCCAGTCTATACAAATATTGAAAAGTGATGGGGCAAGGACACGCTCTTGCCTCACTCCTCTATTAACAGGAAAGAAACTGGATACACCACCCCCACAGTTCACGGCACTCGCAGTTCCAGAGTACAGGATTGCTGTGGCCATCAAAAATCCATTTGATCAAAGAGGGAGAGTCACTGGTGGGCAAGCAGTATTCTCTGGACGGTGTGCGTAGCCGCGCAGAAATCATGTTAAAAATTGAGAGTTTGCGGACATATTTGCATTTGCGGAAGTGCTTCCGCAAACCCAAATCCGCAAAAAATTACACTTCCGCATATCCACAAACGAATTCGGACTTCCGCAGATTTGCGGAAGTTGCGGTTTGCGGAAGTGTTTGCGGAAGTGTTTTACAAAGTTTTACATGACGATGAGTTTAAGAGAATTTTAAGTTCATGCATATCTCTTGAGTCTCATAATGACCTTTATTTAATTTATTTTACTGTGTTTTATGTAATAATCTAATAGAACAAACATTTCCGCAGATAAGCAGTATATTATTTATAGCAAGATAAATAGATAGATATATAATTTATTGACCACAATTAACAACACTTGTTCAAACAACATATAATCAGTTAAATGGTCCACATAAGTGTTTTTACAGTAAAGTTTACAGAAGCTCTTTCTAACATGTGCACATAGAATCCTTCAAATCCGTTTCCCGACGATAAGGTCTTAATCATAAACCAAAACACTAGAGCACAAAAAGAATATCCTTTTACAAAAATCTGTGCAATTATTATGAGCATCAATGAAATTGAATAAATGAATACTACAACAAATTTGTAAAATCCCAAACAAACAATACACAATTAAAAACGGAATATTAAGGCGGAATACTAAAACTGAATACTAAAAAGCACTACATACTAAAACTGAATAAAAAAATACCAAAAATACTAAAACGGAATACTAAAACCGAATACTAAAAAAACTGAAAATTTTAAATCTGAATACTAAAACTGAATACTAAAAAAAACAAAATACTACAACGGAATACTATTTTTTTTTTTTTTTTATGAGAAAAAAACGGGAAACTACACAAAAAATTCCATCACGAATACCACAACACATTAATAAAATCAGACAAGAACTAACAAATCAGAGACGAATATACGAGTACTAAAACAAACAAAAACTAAAATATTAATATAAAATAAAGAACTATAAAAAAAATATCTATATCTATATCTATCTATCTATCTATCTATCTATCTATCTATCTATCTATCTATCTATCTATCTATCTATCTATCTATCTCTCTCTCTCTCTCTCTCTCTATCTATCTATCTATCTATCTATCTATCTATCTATCTATCTATCTATCTATCTATCTATCTATCTATCTATCTATCTATCTATCTATCTATATATATATATATATATATAATATATATATATATATATATATATATATATAATATATATATATATATATATATATATATATATATATATATATATATATATATATATATATATATATATATATATATATATCCATTTATATTTAACAAAAAACTTTATGTCCAAACTGATGGTGTTTCCATGGGATCGTGCCTGGGTCCTTCATTTGCTAATGCCTTTTTATGTCACCATGAGGACATGTGGTTGTCTAACTGTCCTAAGCATTTTAAACCTTTTTATTATAAACGATATGTAGACGACACTTTTTTACTCTTTAAAAATACCGAGCACATTCCCTTATTTCTGAACTAGTTTAACTCTCAGCACCCAAACATTAAGTTCACATATGAAATTGAAAAACAATCATCACTAACATTTTTGGATATCATAGTTACTCATAAAAATAATTATCTTACCACCTCAGTCTATAGAAAACCTACTTTCACTGGCTTGGGAACTCAATATGTTTCATTCATCCCTATCCTTTTTAAAATCAATATTATTAAGACCCTACTACACAGATGCTATAGTTTCTCTTCTAATTGGTTTTCCTTTGATAATGAGATCAAATTCCTTACTAATTTTTTCCAAAATAATGGCTACCCCCTCAAATTAATTGAAGCAACCATCTCAAAGTTCCTAGATAAAAAGTTCAACCCAAAGTCGAACGAACCCGAACCCATATTAGACACACACTATGTTAAACTTCCATTTTACGGCCATCTCAGTTACACCATTCGAAAAAAACTCAATGATCTACTTAAGTTACATCTTCCTAACTCAAAATTTAAATTTATTTCTACTAATTCATTTACCTTAAGAACTCATTTCAAATATAAAGACTCTATACCTAAAGCCCTTATTTCTAACATAATTTACGAATTCAAATGTTCTAGTTGTAACTAGTTATACCCTGAAATACGTCGGCGAGACGACAAGGAATCTAACCCTTAGGCTTTCTGAGCATAAAGGTGTTTCTGCACGTACTGGTCGACCCATTTCTTCACCTTCGCAATCTGCAATCCGCTCACACTCACATGATTTAGATCACCCTTTTTCTATGAATGACTTTAGTATACTATCCAAAGCACACTACCCTAGTGACACTAAATTATTAGAATCCATACACATCAAGCATCTGTCCCCTGATCTTAATAGCCAAGTTACTTCACACCAACTACATATACTCAAATGACTTATCACTGTTTCGATTGCCCGACTCTCGGTTCGATCGCCCCACACAAGCTGAAATGTTACCCACGAAACTATTGTTCATTCAGTCCTCTACCAACTCAGACAGCATACACACCAAGGTCCGTTGAGTACAAATTACAGTTTATTTATTAGTTAGTAATCTTTAGATAATATAGGAATATTTTACTGTTTCTTAAGAAATAATTTTTTACATGTTCGCTTTTTAACATTGTAATATATTAATTTTTTAACTATTTTTAGCCTGATGATGCCAAGTGCCTTTGGCGAAACGCTGCGCATAAACAACCCCAAGTATGACGAGTGTCTTTGTCACCCTGAAATATCAATATATATAATATATATATATATATAATATATATATATATATATATATATATATATATATATAATATATATATATATATATATATATATATATATATATATATATATATATATATATATATATATATTATATATATATATATATATATATACATATAATATATATACATATATATACATATATATATATATATGCAGAGAGAGAGAGAGAGAGAGAGAGAGAGAGAGAGAGAGAGAGAGAGAGCGAGAGCGAGAGCGAGAGAGAGAGAGAGAGCCGCCGGCGCGGCAATTTATTCAGTTATCGCATCATGTATGCATGCATAATGTATGCATGGTGGTACTGCATTTATCATAAAACGAAATATATCAATGGAAAGCTAATAAAATTATGTTTCTATTGATATGGTCCATCTGATAAGTTGTTTTAGGATAGGTGCGTGAAAGAGAAGAGTGAATGAGCTCGTTTCCTTCATCCAGCTTGTTTCACGTGAGAGTGCTGCCCCCTATTAATTAGATTGTAACTAAGTATCTGCCCCTCCTAGTATGCTTGGGCGTGAATGCAAGGCAACCTCTGGTATCAGGGCAGCTAGGTGCAGGAGTATCAGTTCGGCATCCAGGCACTTCACACCTACCAATGATTCGAGCACCCATGCCAGGATATACTGTACCAGCACCCATAGCACTGTAAATATATATATCACTGCATTCACCAATACATGGGAAAAGGACTTTTAGTGTTTATCTTGGCCTACAGACCAGAATACGAACAGAACATGGCGCAGTGCGAGGATACAAGTGCCCAACCCATGTATCGTAGTGAAGTGCGTGCGCAAGACTAGTGCAGATTACCGGATTAAGTGTTTTCTCTTTCATTTTGCCAGGATGGAGGAACAACTGGAAAAGTCAGCTACTATCCTCTCGTTTCAGATTGAGTTTAGTCGGGTTCGTGAGGAGCAGCAATAAAGGCGTGAGGAAGTCCGTCTGCAGGAGTTACAGTCTCTGCTGGCGATCATCGCCACTCCCCGTGAGGTTAGTTGGGCCACAGTGGGTGGTGGAGGTACTCACGGTGCTCGCGGCAATGGTTCAGTACTACAGACTAAACTCCACAACAGTGTCGTAACCGCTCTTTACCTCACGTCGTCAGCGTCACTTAAGGAGTTTGACGCATGTCGTCATAAGTTTGAGGGTTACGCATGCCTTTCTAACATAGCTGCCCTAAAACCCTCAGAGCAGCAGGTGGCCTTGCGGTCGTTGGTAGACGAGGATTGGACACGTACGCTGAGGTTTGGCCTAGATGTAACAGAGGACGCGGATCTGAAGACAGTTCTCGATGCTATGGAGGCGCACCTAAGAGGTCGACACAACGTGGTGGTAGACCGGCGTGAGTTTTACCTGTGCAATCAAGTAAAGAGTGAAAGTTTTGATGACTTTTTGTGTGCGGTAAAACAAATTGCGGCTTTTTTTCCTTTTGTGAGACCTGTATAGACAACAGACTCCATGATCGTATTGTCGCTGGTACATGTGATGAGTTAGCTCTGCAGCGCGTGCTAGAGGAGAAAAACCTAGATCTGCAACAAGCTATTAACATATGCCGGGCAACATAAAATGCTTCAAAAACCAGTGCAGTGATTTGGGGTTGCAGCGTCGCTAAGGTATCTCACTACAAGAGCAGTGCCAGACCTACCCGACCAGTGACGAGTGTTAGGTCGCAAAATGACAACGAGCGGTGTTCAAAGTGTGGAAAAGGATGTCACATTGGGGAGCAAAAGTGCAGAGCTGTAAACGCGATGTGCAATAATTGTGGCAAGGCTGGGCACTTCGCGGTTGTATGTAAGATTCGTTCACGTACACCTGCCTCCCGATATAGCCAGCCTTCGCCACAATAGACTGGTGCTCGTAAGCGCAGGCTCCATCGGGTCATTGCAGACGTGTATCGGCGTGAGAAGCCAAGACGGACGGCTCCTCGTATCAGAATTTCTACAACTCATCCCGGAGGACACCAGAATGTCTCGTGGACACTGGATTCTGGCGCCGAGGCAACTGTCATGAGATTAAACACTGCCCAGACCCTTGGAGTCGCCTTGAAGTCCCTCAAACCAGTGATTGGAGAGGTCCTTTCCGGGGCAGGCCAACAACCACTAACCTGCATGGGTGAGTTCACCTGCAGCCTGGAACTCGGTGACAGGATAACTACCGCAGAGGTAATGGTTGTTAAGGAGTTTCAAGGGGCGCTTCTCAGTTGGTATGACTTAATTGCTCTTGGCTTGTTACCATCTAATGTCCCTACACAGATTCGGGAAATAGAACATCACCCACCACCACAGCAGCCGTCCCCCGAGGCACAACGGCCAGTTTTAACCACAGCAAGTCCACTACCGCGCTGGAGCCATAGCTACGAGCCGACTGCTGCTCAGCGTGAGGAGCATGCTGCGGCCATTGTTTCTGCATTCCCACAGGTTTTTGGTAGTTTGCAGACCCTGAAGGAAATGCGTGGAGGAGACCTGCACATTCAGGTCGCTGAGGATGCTCGCCCCTTCGCACTGACAACCTCGCGGAGCATTCCATTCAACTGGCGTGAGGACATCAAAACCCAGCTAGATGAGCTGCTCGACCTGGATATCATCGAAAAAGTTGAGTATCCTACGTTATGATGTCACCCTATACTGCCTGTTGCCAAGAAGTCTGGAGGAGTAAGATTATGTGGAGATCCAAAGCTTAACAAATATGTTCTTAGGCCAGCATATCCTTGTCGGTCTCCCCATGATGTTGTTGCTTCCATGGGTTCTGGATCAAGGTGGTTCATGGTTCACGACACTGGACGCAAAGATAGGATATCATCAGATCAAGATCACCGAGCCAGACCAAGATCTCACTATCTTCATCTGCCCTGTGGCATCTGCCCCTACAAGTTTAAGGGGTGGCGCCTCCGAGCATTATGGGAGGGTACATTCATATTATTTTAATTGTTCTAAGGTATTTATTTATCTGAAGACAAGTAAATGCAATAAGATCTGCATGTATCAGCACAATTGCTTTCGTGCTTCTGCAGGAAAGAAATTACAAACGAGTATTTATTATTGGAATAAGAGCAGAGATAGAAACATAAATGGGAGCCAGCATGTTCACTCAATATGTATGATATTAGATATTTTTATTTATGCAACCACCAGTTAGAAATTGCGCGCTCAACTTCTTGAGATGTCTCACAATTGCTGCGCAAAAAACAAATACCAAAATCACCATTTTATGAACCCCGTAATTCTACCCCTTCGTTTACTTGCAATAAATCATATCAACAGTGTTTTTTTGCTTAGAAAAAAAATCACATGGGCAAACTATTTACCATTCATTCATCTTTCAGCAGATATTTTTTTATTTTATTTTATTATGTTCACAACTAATGGCGTTATAAGTCTCCAAGGTACAATAATTGCACTTCCGAGATATCAATAGAAAACGGAAGTTTCTGCAGGGAGGAGACCTCATTTTCGGATTAACTTTTATAAAATGGCTGGAATAGTGAAAAATGCCCATTATTTGGCGGCGCCTCCCCTTAAGTGGGCACCTATGGGTTTGGTCTCATCTGGAGATGAATATAACCGACGAAGAGATCTGGCGTTAGGAGACATTCCTGGCACCGTGAAAGTCGTCGATGACATATTGGCGTATGATGACTCTTACAAGAGTCATCTCGCGCATGTTATCGACATAGCGCGACGGTGTGATGAAGTAGGTATCACACGTAACAAAAACAAGTTCAACTTTGCCAAGTCTAACGTAGAATATTGTGGGTAATCTATATCTCGAAATGGATACATTGTGGAAGAGAATAAAATCAGCGCCATTGCAAGTTTTCCCTGCCCACAGAACATCACCGATCTACGTTCGTTCCTGAGTCTGGCAAACCAGCTTGGTAGCTTTTCGTCCACTCTTGCATCCGCGGCGCAACCCCTGCGGGATCTGCTAAGGCCCCGTAACATATGGCGTTGGACATATCGGCATGATATAGCGTTTGTAGACGTCAAAGAAACGCTGGTGTCGCCGCCAATACTGTCACACTTCGATGCAGCGCTCCCTACTGTCCTTCAAACTGACGCCTAAATGACGAGAGGTATGGAGCTTGCTCTGCTTCAACTGCATTGTAGGAACTGGAAGTTAACCCAATGTGGCTCACGTTTCTTAGCGGATGTGGAGTCACGGTATGCAGCTATAGAAGCTGAGATGGCAGCCGTTGTATGGGCAATGATGAAGTGTGGAGCCTTCCTCATGGACTTGCCACATTTCGATCTTGTGGTGGACGACCACCTATTGGTGTCGATTTTCAACACTAAGCTTTTCGCGGACATCGAAAATCCGAGACTGCATAGGATGCGTGAGAAGCTGACTGCCTTTACATTCACCACCAGCTGGCGAAAGAGTAAGGCACATAACATCCCTGACGCTCTCTCACGATCCCCCGTGCAAGACCCTGATTGTGATGAGGATATTATGACTTCTGAAACCGACCCGCTTCATGAGCTTTTTGTCACATCCATCCATGCAGTTACGGAGGAAGGTATAAAGCTGGCGCCCCTGCACGACAAGACCCTGGAAAAAGTGCGGGCTTCTACCACCAGAGACACTCATTACGCCGCGTTGCGTAACACTATCCTTATTGGCTTCCCGGAAGAGCGGCAGGGACTAGCGGATGAGTTACGAGCGTACTGGAATATCCGCGATCAGCTCGCATTGGACGAGGACTTAATATTATATGGGCCTCGCCTCGTCATCCCACAGGACCTCCGAAAAGAGACTTTGGAGCGGCTTCACGACAGCCACCAGGGGATCAACCGAACGAAGCGGCGGGTCCGCCAAACTGTTTAGTGGCCGGGTATTGAGAGGGATATTGATAACATAGTCGCGACATGCCCTACATGTCTCCCACTACTTCCCCTCCATGCCAACGAACCCCTCTGGCAGGATGACGATCAACCCAGCCGCGTGTTTGAGTCTGTCTCTGCGGACTACTTTCACGTGTCTGGGCGCAGTTTCTTAGTGTATGTGGATAGGAAATCAGAGTGGCCTTGTGTGTCATCTTGTCCAAGGTTTGCTACTGCTCACCATCTGACATGTGAACTGAGATCTTTTTTCGCAGCTACTGGTGTCCCTCATGTACTTCGCACAGATGGTGGTCCCCAGTTCGCATTCTCTACCCTCAGGCTCTTCCTGGCTCGGTGGGGGGTTAAGCATCGGATCTCATCAACATATAACGCACGCGCCAATGGTCATGCAGAGGCGGCGGTGAAAGTGGTAAAAAAGCTCATTCAGACGACGACCCAGGGAGGATCCCTGGATGATGATGCCTTTGCCCGAGGGCTTCTAGAGCTCCGGAATACGCCTAGGGAGGATGGACGATCGCCCGCACAGATCTTGTTTGGTCATCCTCTGAGGTCTGCGGTCCCAGCACACCACCACGCATTCGCACCCAAGTGGCAAAAGGCTGCTCAGGAGTGTGATGCCAGAGCAGAACATTTGCGACGTCGGGCCAAAGAGCGTCATGACCAAGCGTCTAAATCTCTCTCACAATTACAGGTTGGAGGGATCGTGAATATGTGGGATCACGCTGCCGGGAGATGGAGCCTGTTGGGCGTCATCACTGGTAGTGCCCCCTAGTAGCTAGATTATAACTATATATCTGCTCCTCCTAGTATGCTTGGGCGTGAATGCGAGGCAACCTTTGGTATCAGGGTAGCCAGGTGCAGGAGTAGTAGTTCGCCATTCAGGCACCTCACACCTCCCAGTGCTTCGAGCACCCACGCCAGGATATACTGTACCAGCACGCACAGCACTGTAAATATATATCACTGCATTCACCAATACATGGGAAAAGGACTTTTAGTGTTTGTCTTGGCCTACAGACCAGAATACGAACAGAACAGTTGTCTAAAAAAGCTTTACATGACGACGAGTTTAAGTGAGTTTTAAGTTCATGCATATTTCTTCAGTCTCATAATGGCATTTATTTTATGTGTTTTACTGTGTTTTATGTGATAATCTTATAGAACATACATTTCCGAAGATAACAGTATATCATTTATATATGTATAACATGATATACTGCGGGGTCATGCCTTGATAACTTCCGCGGGTCTAGAGTGAACGGAGAGGCCCTGGCATTAAGATGGCGCCCAGTAGCGTTTAACATAGGGCCTATGTATGGCGGTACCCTGTTTTATCAAGAGACCCTACACGTGACCAGAGGTGTTGTGCTGGTGGACATCGGGCGGGACACATGCCTGCACCTGGCCCGGAACGAATATTAATATTAATTAATAGTAATCTGGGGCCATTATTATGTTATATTTACATCAACAACTTAGATAGTAGAATTAGCAATAATATCAGTAAGTTTGCTGATGATACTAAGATAGGTAGGATTATACGATCACAGTTTGATGTATAACCAGCTTACAGAGAGACTTAGGGCCTGTCCACACTAGGCATTACGATTCGTATTATTATGCGCATTATAATGCTGGAACTCGATTTTCGTGTTGAGTGATGCTGGAGAGTGATGGTGTGGGCAAATTTAGCGCGGGGCATTTCTGCAACGTAACGCGCCCATCAGTAGCCGTCTGGCTCTCTCTGGTATAAGTCAGCCCATGTATGATTCAGTAAACTCCCGCATCATGTGCTGCGGGAAGTATTGCGCGCATCACGCTAAGGTGTAGTGTGGACACACACCCGTTCTGCATCACTTCCCGCAGCACATAATGCGCATTATAATGCGAATCGTAATGCCTAGTGTGGACGTAGCCTTAGATAAGTTAAACAAGTGGTATTCAGGTGGCAGATGGAATATAATATTGACAAGTGTAGCGTAATAATTAATGTTTGTTGAGAAAATTCTCGTTATAGGTACACTATACGCAATGTATCACTGAAAATTTCCCTCGTGGAAATGTTCCCCTTTAGACAGTTCGCCCTGTGGACATTTTTACACAAGCAGTAACACGCAAGTACATAGCAGTAACAAAGAGGTATAGTCTCACACACCGTGATATCATTGGTCATAATGGACGAGAACTTCACGGTCGTTACCGACCTTAATACTCACGTTTTCTGTAATTGATTTTGCTCAGTATACGGTGCAGTACTAATCTACTTCCGCGTATCGTTCAAAAATTATATACAGATTTAATTTAATTTATACATATCTAATACCGCACACGACACACCTTCCTCTCCTGACGACTAAAAAGCGAACACTGAACACTAAACACATATGACACTGAATAAGTAAGACAAACTCTGTGTTCGACTGTGTGACAAGTGACTCAGATCCAGGGCAGGATAGGTAGTCACAGGCTCAAATTCATAGCCAATGACAGGATCGAATTTTTTTTTTTTAAGCCAATAGTCACGCAAGATAGATTAGCCAATCAGAGAAGTTTCGGGAGCCAATCAAAGATTCTCAATTCAGACTACGGATCTTTGTACCGTAAGGCTTTGATTTGAAGCAGTTTATTGCGAGACATGGATTGTGTAGGATGTGGGTGGGAGTGTGGGTGTTTGGACGCATTGCCTGGCCCGCCGTGCAGGGAGACAAAGCGGCGCTACATTCACCCAGCTTCCCACAACCTCAGTAGGTAAGAGAGTTAAGGTTAAGGCAAAGACTACTCTATACTGGACTTGCTACTCATTTTGGGTTATTTCCAGTGGAGGCCAGTTTTGCGATTCCTGCCATTTTCGAACACCACTCCCTTTTCCCTTCCTATGGTTTATCAGTATATATGATATACCGTTATCTTCGTAAATGTTTGTTCTATAATACTATCAAATAAAACACGGTATAATGCAATAAAGAAAATCCATTATGAGAGAGTTAAGAAATATGCATGAACTTAATATATACTTAAACTCTTCGCCATTTAATATTTTGCGGGAAAACATTTTAGATGCTAGCCATAGAAAGAAGCGGATTTTCATTAGCTTTCCATTGCTATATTTCGTTTTCTGATAAATGAGCCATAACCATGCATACATTAGCGTTAACTAAAAAAAATAGCATCATCTATCGGGATAATTACCCGATGGATGATGTTATTTATTTAGTTAACGCTAATTTATACATGGTTTTAATTCATTTATCAGAAAATGAAATATAGCAATGGAAAGCTAATTAAATTCCGCTTCTATTGATATGTTGCATGTAAAAAGTCTTAACGCAAAATATCAAATTGCGATGAGTTTAAGTGAATATAAGTTCATGCATTGCTAAGCACATGCATGCTTCAGTGTCTCATAATGGAATTTCTTTTGTGTATTTTACAGTTTTTTATTTGATAATATTATAGAACAAACATTCACGAAGATAACAGTGTATCATTTATACTGATATGCCATAGTCTACTGTATTCATGGAACACTTTTTTACTTGCCGATACGATTGATGATGTTATTTTTTTAGTTAACGCTAATTTAGGCATGGTGGTAATTCATTTATCCGAAAACGAAATATATCAATGGAGAGCTAATGAAAATCCTCTTCTTTCTATGGCTAGCATCTAAAATGTTTTCCCGCAAAATATTAAATGGCGAAGAGTTTAAGTATATATTTAGGTCATGCATATTTCTTCACTCTCTCATAATGGCATTTCTTTATTGCATTTTACTGTTTTTTATTTGATAATATTATAGACCAAACAGCTACGAAGATAATGGTATATCATATATACTGATAAACCTTAGGAAGGGAAATAGGGGTGATGTTAAAAAATGGCAAGAATCGCAAAACTGGCCTCCACTGGTCATGGGCGGGTTGGCGCGGGGCACGAGTAGCAAGTCCAGTATAGAGTAGTCTTTGGTTAAGGTTAAGGTTATGTTAGGTTTAATGAAAACTTTAAGGTTAGGTTAGGTTAGGTTAACTTTGTGGTTAAGGTTAGGTTAGGTTTCATTAAAACCTATAAGGTTAGGTTAGATATACTATATAGTTTAGGTTAGGTTAGGTTCCATCAAAACCAATAAGGTTAGGTTAGGCTTCATTAAAATCTCTAAGGTTAGGTTAGGTATACTTTGTGGTTAAGGTTAAGGTTAGGTTATATTTCATGAAAACCTATAAGGTTTGGTTAAGGTTAGGCTTGGTATGTTCTATTCAATCACTTCCTTATTATCTGCGACTCACTTCCCTAATATCAGAGGCCATGACAAATGTTTTGCAGCCAAGTTTTAGTGCCTTTTTCTGATGGAGATACAGTGTTTTAATGGAAACGGCGACCATAAAAGTCGATAATATTATTTATTTTGTTGTTGTTGAAAACTATGGGTTTCTAGAAAAAAAGAATATAAGAACATAAAAACATAAGAAAATAAGGAAGCTACATGATGTTCTGGATTATGCCTTTACGCGAGTAGTTATTCACACAGGCAGACTCACCTTCACGGGTAGCTGATGAGTCAATGTTCAGTAACTCTCGTTTCAATAAATCTGTTTCGTGGGGAATATTAGTGGTGTCGTGAGGATGTAGAGAGACACTTTGGGCCCTGGTAGTTCGTATAATTAAGTTTAAAACTATACACTTGACGAAATATGTATCTGAGGAATCCCTCGTGAGTACAATCTCCACCTACAATCTGACACTAGCCCTTCTTCCGTCTATCGTCGAGGCGGCGGCTCTCTCCGCCGCTGCCTCCGTCATGCAGGTGTCAATTACTCGCTTTCTATGAGACATATACATCTGCTTCCTCACTAATTAAATAGCATGTAGCAAGTAATATTTCTACCATAGAACAAGCATATAATATTACTACTCTATAAATATCTACCATGTTACCATTTATATGTAAGAAATGCATAATAAGCTACGTGACATCTCCATAAAACCTTGCTGGTCGCCCCGGCCAAGGCCTACGAGAGAGAGACCTCTTGTAGGCCTCGCGACATATGCTGAGTCTGTGGTAGCCAGGGAGACCGGTGGCCCCAAGTGCCACACATAGTAACACACCAAGTGCCACCCCCATACTTACACACATACATACGTTTCTACCCTTCTAATGCCTATAATGATTTAACATCGCTCGGTCACCCACCTGGCGCGCCCACGCGGCCTAAGAAAATGTACCTAACCACGTTCAAATTGTACTATACCTGTCAGACCTGCGAAAATTGAACTTTTCCACGTAAAAGATACTTGCCTAACGTGATAGCTCGCTTAACACAACAACAAAGTAGCTATAGGACACTGGGATAAAAAACAATGGTGTTTGGGTAATCAGGAGAGGCGTTCTCCAGAGCCGCGGGATACTGCAACTCATCAGAGAAGGTTTTAGGAACAAAAGATATTATAGAGAATGTTAAACTCTGAAGATATTTGAGCGGAAACAGTGGAGACGTTTCTTGTATAAGCTTCTTGGAAGCAAAACAAAAACCAACACCTACATAGTGACCAGAAAGCCGTTGATAGGAAGTTCCATTAGGGCAAACGACAGTCATATTATGCTTGCTCATCAATATTATTGATAACCATGAAACGGATTCAATGTTTATGCTGGACTACCTTTAGGAAAATGTCAAATTCACATATGCCACCTTAAATATGAAGGAAGGCAAATAGTGAAGTGGTAACTAGATCCCCTAGTCGGCCAGATGCATAGAGACAGATCGTCACTAAAACCTAGAGAGGATAGTAAGTCCTGCGTTAGAAAAGTCTGATTAATAGGTTAGCTTCATGAAGGTCAGTCGATCCTTCCGAAGATCTATAATGATTAAAGATGCAATACATGAATTTCACATACCATGATGTGAAAGAAAATTAGTTAGACTCGGGGTCGTAGATTATAGCCGTGCTTGGCGTTAGTGGTGACTGGGTTAGTGGAAGTGCCTGGAGGTAGGTAAGCACAATCAGCAAAAGCCGGGTCCCGTCGGACTTTGGTCTTCTTTAACCTGTCATTATGAATTATTTGGACAGTTTGAAGAAGCGGCTCCAATACCTCAAACTTATTGCCATGCTTCTCACCAACAACAAGGCGCGGGCCAAGACTTTCGACGCTAACTTGGAATTCCTACTTGGACTTTGAACCATTACGGTATCCCCTTTTTTTATTGTAATAGGAATCGAACGCTTATGTTGTTGTGCCATCATCTCGGCACGAGAAGCTTGTAGCCTTTCCTTGTCCTTTTCGTGTATATTAGTAAAGACATGCAAATGCTGATCCAGATAGCTATCTATGTTATACACAGGTTTATTGGTTTTGGCCAATAGGTCATATGGCATCCGTTTATCCGCACCATAAAGTATGTAGTGAGGAGACCTGCCTGTGGACTCGCAAACTGAACTATTAATGCAAGCCGACACGTAGGGTAAACAATCTTCCCAATTGTCGTACAAACTGTTTACAACCGGTCTCAACGCGTCAGGGATCTTCCTGTTAACGCGCTCCGCCAGCCCATTAGAGCTTGGATGGTATACGACCGTGAAAGTCTGCTTATTATTGTACAATGTAAAAATTTCCATAAGCAATGCATTACGGAACTCTGCGCCATTATCACTGAGCAATACTCTTGGTGTGGAATAGGGGCAGAAAAGATGAGTTATTAATGCATGGGCTACAGTCGCAGCCTTTTTATTCTTCACCGGTGCAAGGACTACAAACCTTGAAAAGTTATCTACACACACCAGAAGGTATTGTGGGCCGTGATGACTCTTAGGTAGCTGTAGAAGATCTATTGCAACTACGTCCAATGGTTGCTCAGGTGGTGGGTATTCTAATATAGGAGCGGGTCTTGGAGTCATCCGTTTGTTTTGGGCAAAAGAAACACACCTGGCAACATATTTTTCAATGTCCATACGCATCGTGGGCCAAAAATACACAAGCCTCATGGCTGGTAGGGTACGATTACGTTCCGGATGTCCTGCCATGGGCACATCGTGCACAATTTTGAGTACCGTCGGAACGAAAACGTCATGAATAACATATTGTTCCACTGGGTCTTTTTTCTGTGGCCAATGTCGGCACAGTACCTTGTCAATCGACAGGAAGAATTGTGAGTAACTCACTGATAATGCTGCTAAGGAGGTCTCATCGCCAGATTCTAAGGCATAGATGACCTTCCCCCACATTTCATGTTTACGTTGCTCGACGCCCAATTCATTGAGTGAAAAATTCGGCACGGGATTTTCACCCGTGACCGCACGCACCACCGGTTCGTTGCGCGATAACGCGTCTGCTACCCCATTTGCACGTCCGGGCAAATATTTGATGGTTGGGTTAAACTCTTGGATCGTCAGATACCATCGTGCAAGCCTACCGGATAAATTCTTACCCTTGAATAACTCAGTAACGGCTGCATGGTCTGTATAGACAGTTTTTGGATAGCCAAAAATAACGTCTTGAAATTGTTTGAGAGCCCAAATTACTCCGAGGGTCTCTTGATGTGTAACAGAATAATTTACTTCCACCGAGATATGAACTCTGCTCGCATACGCGATTACACGGTTCTTCCCTCTTTCATCTTTTTGCGTTAGTACTGCCCCAAGTCCCTTGGCCTAAGCGTCTGTACATAGCTCAAATGGAGCTGACAAATCTGGGAATGCCAAAAGAGGAGCGCTCACGAGTGCATGTTTTAACTCTTCGAAGCTTTGCTTCTGAGGAGCATCCCAGTGAAATGAGACACCTTTTCTTAACAGCTGGTTTAGGGGAAGACCTAAAAAGTAAAAAAGTTTCGCCTTTATGGCGAGATCTTTGATAAAGGGGCGGTAAAAGCTCGCTAGTCCCAAAAAGGATCTAACATTCTCAACACTTTGGAGTTGTGGAAAGTTTTTGTCGACCAATACCTTATCGTCCATGGTGTGTAGTCCCTCCCGGTCGACAGTATGGCCTAAGAAGCTAATATTAGCCTTCAAAAATTCAAACTTGGTGAACTTGGCTTTGAGACCAGCTGACAACAGTCGCTGCAAAAATAGCTCTAACGTTTTAAAGTGAGACTCATGGTCTTTGCTAGCAATTATAATATCATCCAGGTATGCGAACACGCAGTTACCTATTATACCGTCAAAAATTGTATTTATCATTCTCTGAAAAGTAAGCGGCGCGGATTTCAAGCCAAACGGCATCCGAAGCCATTCGTAGTGATCTCCCGGCGTACTGACCGCCGTAACCTCTCTGGAGGATTCTGCCATGGGTACCTGCCAGTTCCCCGACAAAAGGTCCAAACTACTGATAATCGTATTACCCGGACCTAACGACATGATCAGATCTTTTAGGACTGGTAATGGATACCTGTCATCTTCTGAGACCTGATTCACTCGCTGAAAGTCAATAACTGGGCGAAAAGTTCCATCCTTCTTCGGGACAAGGAACAAAGGACTGTTCCAGGGGGATCACGAGTGTTGAATAACTCCTTGCTCCAACATTTTCTCTACTTGTGTCTCTACCACAGCCCGTTGGCTATGAGGTAGCCTGTAAGCAGGAATGTAGACAGGTTTGGTCCCTGGACTGAGTTTAATGTGATGCTCCGCTGTATCGGTAGCACCAAGAGCTTCACCGGGGAGTGTTATGATATCTCGGTACTGACCCAAGAGTTCCATGAGCGAGTGCTTTAACTCCGGGTAGTCAACGACGTTGACAAACGAAGTGAGGGTTGGTACCAGACCCTGCTCGATGTCAACGGTGGACATCTGCACCGTAGCAACACAAGGAATAGGTAACTCCAATGGTTCAGGTACCACCTTTCGATCATACACCAACCCTTCTCCAAGGAAAACTCCATGTTTAACTCGCACTGGTCCACCTGTGGTGTTAACAACCAATGCTGATGTGACATGTCCTGCGCCGACAGTGCTAAGTGTCATCTCTACGGCCAATTTTTTTACTTTACTGGGGCCATCGAGACATACTTCACTGTCTATAGGTGCATCAGGAACCGCCACTGGAACACGTATCGCCATACGATCGGGGATTTCGTGGTCATTGGACAATCGTGGCCTTCACAAATTTCCAGCCTGCTGTAAGATTCACGCGAGCGTTAGAGACATGAATTGAGGGAACTACACCAGTCGGTGGCCCTCGCTTATCGCCTCTCTTCCCGCTGAGTGATTTGACATTTAGGGGAGTCAGAGACATAGGAGAATCCATCGCCCCTAACTTCTTCCCTCTAAATGTTATTAGATTTAAGTTGGGATCTATCCCAATTCGATTAGACTTCATCGTAGCTTAACCCAACAGCCCGTCTACAGGGAGCTGAAAGTTGGATGCTACATAGAACTCCATACGAACCGGAGGAACCCCTTTGTTCAAAGTAATAGGTAAGATCACGGTTCCCTTTATTTTTAAAGATGAACCTGTGACCTCCTTCACATTCAAATCACTCTGGCGTAACGGCCACCGGCCACCACGTGCACTCCTCTTTAGAGCCTCATACGACTCTTCAGAGAGTACATTTACAGTAGCTCCAGTGTCCACAGCCAGGAAAAGGATTTGATGGCTTACCTTCGTGGGTATTGCCATGATTTTTGTTTGTTGGCAGGCAGCAACTATATTGTGGTAAATCGACAAATCCGCCGTGCCTGCGCGAGGAAAATCTCTCTCGCGGTTGTGTTGAGTTAACCTGGATGGTGCGACAAGGCTCGCATGTCTTCCCCCGACGACTTACCTCTCCCAGCAGCCCACCTTTGCTGATAGTTTTCGCGAGCATCTTTTATCTGGTAGCAATGGTCGGTATCATGAGTACCCGTACCGTGGATCGCGCAGTAGTAAGACTCCCAACTTATTCTGTGCCTTTGCTGCTGTCCCCTCCCCCGAAAGGAAAAGGAAGATTTAATCCTGTTTGAAGGAATCCCTTCGGAGCCGTGGGTGGCGTTTGTAGTTTGATTATCACCCACTGGCGATGCCTTTCGCGTGTCTGCTGTCTTGCGGAAGCATTTCCTTTCTATATGTCCCACCTTGTTGCAGTAGGGACAAATGACTGCCTCTTTTGCAGCTGCCACAGCATAAGAAGGTCGGGAGCTGTTATTGGCCGGTTTTGGAATAGGAGTATTTACTCCAGCAACTGTGGCTGTGAAAGCCGTAGAGTGTTCTGACCCCATAAGCTTGCCGTCTAAGGCCGTTATGAAATCCACTAACTCGTCATTAGGATTGAAGGGCAAATAAAGAACTGCACGACGCACCTTCACCTGGACATATAGCATATAGAACAACAGTTCCATAAATTTGGACATATTATCCATACTAATTTATGTGTCAGTACACCAATGTGCCTCCGTTAGAAGTTCGATGCACCCCTCTATTAACGTATTGGCCGCGATACACCAATCCCATACAGTTTACGATGCCAGATTTGTTATTATTGAGTCAGTTACATGACTTACCTGTTTCAGTACGGTGGTTGTTGCCCACCACTGAAAACTCTCAGGAAATTATCTCTGCAGTTGTCGTAATCTTGCCCAATCTTCCGGGCAGAAAGTGCTGTGCTTTGCATTAATTGTTGAGCTCTCGAACCAGGTTGCAGTCTAAAACGAATGGAAGCAATTTTTTTTGCTGGCCTGCAAACGTCTGAGTTACTCATTACATCCTCACATAGAGTGAAAAATTGATAAGCGCTATAACCTTCCTCATCTCCACTAAATGGTCGCATGGATGCCTCTGTGGGTAAGACCTTAATTGAAGTAGGAAATGCAAGCCCAGTACTGGCCTGCCCAGCCTGTGATTGGCTCGTCATTGTATGAGTTGGGGTTGATGTTAAAGGAGTAAGGTTAGCGGTACTAGTAGTACCAGTAGCAGTAGTAGTAGCAGTAGTAGTACCAGTAGCAGTAGTAGTAGTATTACTAGTACCAGTTGCAGTAGTAGTAGTAATAGTAGTAGTAGTCATCATAACATATAGTTATCACTTCTTAACGCAAGTTTATTTAAGTCTGAGGTTAGATCATCTACGTTTTCTGCTAGCTCTTCCTTACCGTTTTGCATTAAATTATATGAGACAATAATGTAGTTATGATTAATTAATTATATACGCAAAACGTCTCCGTTAGAGGGTACGAAATTTTTTTTTTTTATTTTGATAAATAATATCTATGGGAATCCCAGCCAGAAATGACAAATGTTATGGCTTACTAACGTCCCCGCTAGAAGTACCGTTTTCACTTTTCTCGCAAAGAAACGTTCGTTCCTTACGTATGTTCCTTACATAGAAAAGGAAAACGTGCTAAGGGTAACGATTATACACCGATAAGATTTCCTATCACGAGATGAATCTAAAACTATTCCTCATGTCTGTGTAATTAAATAATTAAGTGTAGTTGTAGTGTTTAGCTAAATGCTTATAGCTACTTAACTTAATTGTTGATTGTAGACTGCTCTCACGATGAACTTGGCTGGTAGGATGGAAGTCTCCTCTCCGTCACCTCTTGTTTTCGCGAGACGATGTCCTTCGTTGTTCTTGTTCGTGAGTAAGTAAAGATTAGTGAATGAGTAACATTTAATTCCCCTAGAAGCACTAGTCGCAGGAAAGTAGTTCTCAATTAAACAATCATTAACTTATGTCCATTACACCATCGCTTCTTTCTTCTTGAAACAGGCGTAGTCGGATTACAGTTGGACGTGTTGAGACGATTCACCGTGAGTTTAGGTGGGCCTGGAGGGTGTCTGCCCCTGGTGTTTTTCGGCCCTCCTTCTTCTTAGTTGTTGTTGGAGTTGAGGAGTAAGAAGTGGAATAAGAAGTTGTTGTTCTTAATAAATTGGCTCACTCGCCAAGTTGCTGCTTTGTTCAAAAGTTTCGTTTTCCGTTTCAAAAAGTTTCGTCTCCCTCACAACCACTTTTCCAACACAGTTTCACAGAGATTGTAATTGTTTAGCACTGATAAGTACTCATTCGTGCCACATGCCGCCACCGCAATGTTCTGGATTATACCTTTACGCGAGTACTTATTCACACAGGCAGACTCACCTTCAATGGTAGCTGATGAGTCAATTTCAGTAACTATCGTTTCAATCAATCTGATTCGTGGGGAATATTAGTGGTGTCGTGAGTTGGTAGAGAGACACTTTGGGCTTTGGTAGTTCGTATAATTAAGTTTAGAACTATACACTTGACGAAATATGTATCTGCAGAATCCCTCGTGAGTACAATCTTCGTTCGCTACCCTAACGCTAGCCTTTCTCCCGTCTATCGTCGAGGCGGCGGCTCTCTCCGCCGCTGCCTCCGTCGTGCAGGTGTCAATTACTCGTTTTCTATGAGACATATACATCTGCTCCCTCACTAATTAATAGCATGTAGCAAGTAGTGTTTCTACCATAGAACAAGCATATAATATTACTACTCTCCATAAATATCTACCATGTTACCATGTATATATAAGACATGCATAATAAGCTACGTAACATCTCCATAAAACCTTGCTGGTCGCCCCGGCCGTGCCCTACGAGAGAGAGACCTCTTGTAGGCCTCGCGACATATGCTGAGTCTGTGGTAACCAGGGAGACCGGTGGTCCCATGTGCCACACCTAGTGTCACACCAAGTTCCACCCCCATACTTACACACATACATACGTTTCTACCCTTCTAATGACTATAATGCCTTAACAATGAGGCCATGAAGCCTAAACGAGGTAGTTCCTGTTACCTAACACTACCTATATCCACCTTTCATCCCCATCCAGGAACCTATCCAGCCCCACTTAAAAGCTCCCCAATGACTCCGCACTAACTACCTGTCTACTGAGTCCATTCCAGTCATTCATAACCTTATTTGTGAGCCAGTTTTTTCCTATTTCTTTTTTTAATTTACGTTTTTCAAGCTTGAATTCGTTACTTCTTACTCTACCCTGGTTAATAGCCGTAAGAACTTTTCCTACCTCTCCTTTATTAAATCCCTTTATCCACTTAAAAACTTCTAACAGATCACCCCTTATTCTGCGTCTCTCGAGTGAGTGTAACTTTAATATTTTGAATCTCTTCTCATAACTAAAGTTACGCATCCCTTGAATAATTTTGGTCATCCTTCTCTGAACTGATTCTAACAAGGCTATATCCATCCTGTAATATGGAGACCAACACTGAACTGCATAGTCTAGGCGAGGTCTGACTAGAGCCAGATAAGGCTTTAGAAAAAATTCCGCACTTCTAATTTTAAAACTTCAGGTAATGAATCCTAACACTCTATTAGCTCTATATCTAGCCTCAATACATTGTTTCCTAGGTCAGGGGTCTGGGCTCACCCTCACTCCAAGATCTATCACACCTTCTGATATTTTCAGCGTTACATTGCGTATGGTGTATCTATTACCAGAGTTTTTTCCACCAACATTCATAACGCTACACTTATCAATATTAAATTCCATCTGCCAGCTGTCTACCCGCTCATTAAGTTTATCTAAGTCTCCCTGCAATATGTTTACATCAGACTGTGATCCAATAATCCTACCCACATTAGAATCATCAGCAAACTTGTTGAAATCACTGTTAATCCCACTATCCAAGTCGTTGATGTAAATAAAAAATAGTAATG
The DNA here is from genome assembly GCA_016584305.1 of Chionoecetes opilio. Taxonomy (NCBI): domain Eukaryota; kingdom Metazoa; phylum Arthropoda; class Malacostraca; order Decapoda; family Majidae; genus Chionoecetes; species Chionoecetes opilio. The sequence goes on from JACEEZ010021739.1 coordinate 26,821, forward strand.
GACCCAAACCAGACCGTTGTGGAACTCCACTAGTTACCTATCCCCATTCAAATTTAAAACCATTAATTGTTACCCTTTGTTGCCTATCTCTTTACCAAACTCTGATCCAACGAAGAACCTTCCAATATATTCCATGAGTCGCTCGTGTGGTATTTTGTGGAATCCCTTACTAAATTCCGGATATTTTATATCATAATCCTTATCATTATCTGTCGTCTCATAAACTTTCCTATAAAAACTCAATAAACTCTTGAGACATACCCTTTGTAAATCCATGTTGTGAATCATTGATCAAACTATGTTTTTCTAAGTGTTCTCTAATGTTTTTTGCAATAATAGATTCCAATAATCTACCTACCACTGACGTCAGACTAACGGGTCGATAATTTGACTTTAGTCCTCTGTCCCCCTTATTAAATATGGGGACTACATTTTCTTTCCTACACAATAACGGCACATCGCATATCTTAACCGATTTCCTAAAGATGTGCACTAACGACTCACTAACAACCCCTTTGCAATATTTTAATACTATGGGATACACCTCATCTGGTCATGGCAACTCAAAATTCTTCATTTTATCTATACCCTCTTCCACCATTTCCCTAGTTATCACAATATCTTTGAGTTTCTCCTCATCGCTTCCATTAAACATCTGTTCACTATCAGGTATTTTCTGTTAATCCTCCTGAGTAAAAACACTTAAAAAATAGTCATTTAAATTTGGACACATATCCTTATCTGTATTTAAGACCTCACCCTGCTCTAATCTTAACGGCCCCACTAATTCCCTGGTCTTGGTTTTATATACCTGATAGAAGGCCTTAGGGTCGCTTTTGCCTGTCCTGTTACCTTGATCTCATAATTGTTCTTAGCTACTCTTGTTAATCGCTTCACTGTCCTCGCCATCACGTTATATTGTTCTTTGCTCACCTGTCCAGCCTTAAACCTTAAGTACATGTTTATTTTTCCTCCAATATTGTGTTTTAAACTAGTGGTCATCCATTTTGGGTCACTCTTCGTGACCTTATCTCCCTATAAGGAATATATCTGTTCGGCCCTACAATTAATTTCCTTACAAATAATGTATAATCCTCCTCCACCCCGACCTCACTTCCATGTCTATCCGCACTGACCATGGAGCATTCCTCTATCCTACTCCACTCGTTAATCACTTCCAGGTGTATTTCTAATCCTGCATAATTGGCCTTTCCAGCTGCCGCTGCGCTAACCTTGGGACCTTCCTTACCCTCTATTCCCCCACCCCACGATAATCCCCTCCATGTGTCTTCCTAATTCTTCATAATTGGCCTTTCCAGCTGTCACCTCCCTGACCTTGGAACATTTTCTTCCCCTCCATCCCACACCCCTTATTAATTCCCTCCAGGTGTCTTCTTAGTCCTGCATAATTGGACTTTATGAAATTAGGTACTCCTTGTTTATTGACACTTATTTTTCCAACTTCCCATTTTAAGCAAAATCAGATTTCATAATGGTAGTTGCTAGTTAACTTTCCACCAACCTCCAGCGCTGTAGCTAGATCTTCCCTGTTTGTCAGTAATAAATCTAGAATATTATCTCCTCCAGTAGGCTACTTGATTGCCTGGCTTAGGAAGTTATCCTGGATTATATTTAACAATTCCTCTGCGTTGGTGTCTCCTATAATTAAATCCCAGTCTCTATTCCTAAGATTAAAATCTCTTACAACGCATAGTCGATTATATTTGCAAGCCTGGTTTATTTCTTGCCATATAGGAGCTGAATCCTCTTTACATAAATTTGGAGGCCTATACACTACACCCTAAACAATTTTTTCAGTTCCCTCCGTAACCTCTACCCATATAAGCTCTATGCTGTCATCTGTTTTTATAACATTATTAACACAGCACTGAAATGTATCTCTTGCATAAGGCGCAACTCCTCCAATTCGCCTGCCTACCCTGTCCTTGTGAAATAACTTATACCCAGCTATCTCGACCTTCGTATCAAATACCTTTCCTGACATATCCAACCATGTTTCTGTTAATGCTATTATATCAAAATTGTCTACACTATTTATTCCTCTCAGGAAATCTATCTTGTTTAAAATACTTTTACAGTTTGTATAAGTAAACCTTCAAGCAACTCCTCTTCTTTTTGTCCATTTTCCCTTTATCTTTATCAAAAATCTTCCTCTCTCTCTTCTTACGAATCACTTTAGTTCCCAGCCTTTTGAAACTCCTCCTAGTAACGCAAGTTTCCTTTACCCCGACTCCAGTGTCTAATCCACGGTCATCTATCTTAAAAAAACCTGCAGTCTACCTCCCTTTCAAGGGATTCAGACAAGATATGAACTCCTTTCCTCGAAAAGTGCACCCCGTCCTTGCGGTAGAGGTGGTTATGCCTGAAAAAGAGGTCCCAGCTGTCGACAAAGGGCCAACCATTGGTTATGCAATGAAGTGCCAGTCAGCAATTCAGAGCAATAGCCCTGGAGTACCACAAGTCGTCAACATAGCGTCCTGGAAGGACACCACACACCACAGGGACCCCATCCCTGTCCCTAGCTTTACCAAATTACAACTATCTCCATTAGAAAAAGCACCTATTTTAGGCCAGGAACAATTTGTCTGTGTCTCTGAAAACGACCGCGAAGTCCTCGTTCATTATTACCATATCATTGAGTGTAAACATAAACAGTGTAAAAAGTGAAAAGAAAGAAGTAAGTATATCAGTCACCCAGTGTGTGACATTACCCACAACGCTATGGCGGACGGGGGACAGCGGTGGCTTCACACGATCTCGCTGACCGCGCGGCTCAGGGCGTCTCCACCCATACTACATCCATGGGTATGAAGATGAGATGTGGGAGGGAGTGACGGCGATTAACAGTAAGGGTGGGTGGAGGTGGAATAGGTAGGGGCATGACAGTGTATATATAAAGGTACTGGGGATAACACTGGGGGAGATGAGGAGCCCGTACTTATGGCTGCCGTGAGTTTGCTGGGGTATGTTTGAAGCGTGGCAGACGAGGCAGGGTGTTTGTGTGTGCTTAGTTGGAGTAGGTGGCGCCCCTTCAGCGGGTGACGCGGTGCTCGCAAAATTAAGTTTTATGTCTATTTTTCTGTACCTGCTCATCGTGCTTACCTGTGTGGCGGCAGCAGTCATTAGTTAGTCCATTTTCCTGGGTGCTTGTGCGACATGCATTCTTTTAACACTGATCAACAGTCAGCGGGGTGAGGGGACGGAGTGTGAGGGGACGGAGGTTGAGGGGACAGAAGGTGAGGGGACGGAGGGGAGGGGACGGTGGGTGAGGGGAAGGAGGATGATGGGATGGAGGGTTAGGAGACAGAAAGTGAGGGTTACGGACGGTGAAGGGATGGAGGGGAGGGGCGGCGGGTGTCCAAGTAAACACGGGGCAGGAAACGTTTGTTCAAAGTAATCATCGTCCTGGCTACAATTCCGCTCGCCACAGGAATCAAAAGAAAAATAACGATTCAAATAATCTGCACTCACAAAACATGACGCTCAATTAACTCTCAAAGTGTTAACGCTATCAAATTCGCATGATCTCGCCAATCTATTTGGATCCTTTTCATTACATTACCGTAATCCGGGAAAAGTTTGTAATTACTTGAAGTTCACAGGCACACCCCTCACCCCACTTCTATACACATGTACTCTTCACATGTATAGTTATGTAGCTCTACATAAATATTACACACTAATTGGCATCTACATATTTTGTTTGTCAGCTTCACAGCAGACTTACAGCCTAAGCATACTCGTTAGAGAAAAAACTGAAAAAAACTACAAAACTGCCACATTTCGCACCGCTCCCCAACCCAGAATTACTGAGCCAAAAAATGTATTATTCTGCCTCTGGCATGAAGACCCGTGTGTGTGCGTATGTTTGTGTGTGTATGTGTATTTGTGTTTGAGTGTGTGTGTGTATGTGTATGTGTATGTGTGTGTGTGTGTGTGTGTGTGTGTGTGTGTGTGTGTGTGTGTGTGTGTGTGTGTGTGTGTGTTTGTGTGTGTGTGTTGTGTGTGTTTTCAAATATTACCACCCTTTTGAATGAGGACACATATGTACGTGAATTATGTGATTATGTACATGAAGTGCTTAGTATTTTTGCTTAGAATATACGTATTAACCTCTACTTGGAAAAAATTATATTTTAGTTTTGTTTGGACAAATTATAAATCTGCATTGTTTTTTTGTGTAATATTTTGTTTTGTATTCTTTTGTATTTTGTATTATGTATTAATTGGATTTTTTTGGTCAATAACTTCACTAACAGTAACTAACTGTGTGTGTACCCATGCCTCCCTGCCTGCTTATTTATATTTGTCAGGGCCGAGGTGGTTATCAATTAATATTACCAAACCTAAGAAAAGTGGGGGGGAAGAAAATCCAGGAGTATGATTACCCCGAATATATTTACACAACAAACAAATAATAATAATAAATGGCTAGCCGCCACATATATCACCAGACAACAACTGCAGATGCAGGGGTAATGTCACCCTGGGAACTCCCGCAAACGCAGCTTGAAGAGAGGTGGATTGCAGCGGCAATCGTCAGCACCGTAGAGTACCTCTTCAAACAGCGGGAAGCGTTGAATGGTTGCGCGACAGTGAAGGGCCAACTGTATTGTAGCCTACGTCTTCAGTATGGCCTTCAGGGATGAGAACAGCAGCTTGGTAGTAGAGGAGGTGTTGCTGGAGGGTAGAGCTATGACTTTCTGTCTTAATCGTGGCGGCAAGGCTCCGATATCAACTTGCGTAGAGTACCCCCCTTACCCTGGGGAGAGGGGCTGGAAGTGTTGACGTGGAGAGTAGAGTAGCGGCGCTTGAAGCTCCGAAGCACGCCGCATAGCGAAGGTGAAAGTGGTAATCACCGTTACCGGGACGATGGAGGTGTAGTTCAGGTGTAGTTCCTCACACATGCCCCTACTAAAGCATCTGCTGTACAGCCGATGATGAAGGAGAACTGCAGATGAACCGGAGAAACATACAAAATATTTGTAAAAGGCTGTAGTGCAGGAATCAAATAAATACCTGGCTGGTTAGGTGGGTTGGCTTCAATATTAGAGGTTTGTGGTCAACTTCAAGGAAAAATTCCTTACCTCTCAAGTAGAAGTCAAACCTGTTGACGTTGAAGACGATGGCTAGGCATCCCCTACGGATTGTAGAGTAACGTCGCTCCCGATGTAGTGGTTTCCCGCTGGCGTAAGAGATGGGATGTACTGGACATCCTGGTACTGGAAGAATACAGCTCCCAATCCATGACAAGAAGCGTTGATGCGCAGGGCGAAAGTCCGGCTGGGGTCAGGAAGCCGCATAATGTGTCCCAAGGCCAATGGTTGCTTCAACTGGTCGAAGGGCAGGGACACATCATCCATCAACTGTATGAGTTCCCGTATCAGCTTCCTTAACACGTCGGAGAGGGAGCCGGTGAGCTCTGAGGCCTGAGAAAAGCGTTGCTGTAGTCTATCCACAATAGACATGAGGGCAGAAATGTGAGTACGCCAATCAGAATATGCCCACAAATGAAACGAAGCACTATGCAAACTAAACTAACAAGCAAAATTCCCAACATTAATGATACAACAAAACAAAACACGAACATAAAGGCACAGCCTGTACCTAGACCAGAAAGCAGTAATAGTAGTAATCCTAGTAGTAGTCCTGTCAGTAGTAGTAATCCAAATAGTAGTCCTGATAGCAGTAGTACTCCAAGTAGTAGTACCGGTAGTAGTAGTAATCCTAGTAGTAATCTTGGTAGTAGTAGTAATCCAAGTAGTAATCCAAGTAGTAGTCCAAGTAGTAGTAGTACTCCTAATATTAGAAGGATGAGCACAGGGTTGAAATCATCTTGAATTATCTCTGTAGTGGTGAAGGGGAAGTCGTGCTCATTAACCTGATTAGACTGACCCAAAGTAGAATCAGGATTCATAACATCATGTTCACCAGAGCTAGCTGGGCCATAAGACTGTAAAGTAAGCCGAAGGGAATCGTCAGTATCTTCACTTGACCAGGAGAACTTACTATTCTTCCCGGGTTCCGAAGTAGGCTCAGTTACGACCGGTAACGGTTGAAGTCTATGGTGTTTATTTGAGGATGGCGCGACTGTTAACAGCTGAAGGCTACTGGGTTTATCAGAGGATGGCGCGACAGGTAAAGGCTGAAGGGGTACCAGACGTACCCGTCTCTTAGATGACAAGCGATGACATTTTTCGCAGAAACTACAATAATCCCAGATGTCCGCGCACATTCCTGGCCAGTAGAAGTCTTGAGAGATCTTCATCAGGGTCTTAAGATGGGAGACATGACCAGCCAAAGGATCCTCGTGAGCCAAACGTAGGATGACGGGACGGCACTTACTAGAGATAACTAATTGACAGCGAGCTTCGCTCGCTGTCGCTTACCATAAATCCCGTGGAACCAAGTTTCCGCCTAAAAGTGTATAACTACTCCTAAATATTATCGGATTGAGCTGAAATTTGACATGCAAGTAGTGCTGTCAACATCAATGGGGGTCGTCTGGTGAAAGTTTTTTTTGCGTAAAACAAGCCTTTAATGAGTAATAAGCGTCAACTAATCCTAATTAGTGTCGGATTGAGCTGAAATTCGACATGCAAGTAGTGCTTTCAAAATCAACGTGGGTCTGTAATCAAACTTATTGCATAAAACAAGCCCTTAATGAGTAATTCACGAAATGAGTTAATTGGCTGGAACGTGGCTCGCTGTCACGTTCCAGCCGCAAGAACTGAGCCAAAAGCAAAGGGGCCAGAGGCTGGACGTCTGCACTTGATCTAATTGACAGCGAGCTTCACTCGATGTCTCTTACCATAAGAACCGTGGAACCAAGTTTCCGCCCAAAAGTGTATAATTGCTCCTAAATATTATCGGATGGAGCTGAAATTTGACATGCAAGTAGTGCTGTCAAAATCAATGGGGGTCGTCGGAAGAATTTTTTTTTGCGTAGAACAAGCCCTTAATGAGTAATAAGCGTAAACTACTCCTAATTATTGTTGGATTGAGCTGAAATTCGACATGCATGTAGTGCTGTCAAAATCAACGGGGTCTGTAAAAAACTTTTTACATAGAACAAGCCCTAAATGAGTAATTCACGTAAGAACATAAGAACTTAAGAAAATAAGGAAGCTACAAGAGGCCGCGAGGCCTACACGTGGTAGTTCCTGTCACCTAACAGTACCTACATCTACCTTTCATCCCCATCCATGAACCAATCCAGCTCCCCTTTAAAGCTCCCCAATGACTCAGCACTAACTACCTGTCAAGTGAGATCATTCCATTCATTCACCACCCTATTTGTGAACCAGTTTTTCCCTATTTCCTTTCTAAATCTACGCTTTTCCAGCTTGAATCCGTTACTTCTTGTTCTACCCTGGTTAAAAGCCGTAAGAACTTTTCCTACCTCTCCTTTATTAAATCCCTTTATCCACTTAAAAACTTCTATCAGATCGCCCCTTACTCTGCGTCTCTCGAGTGAGTGTAATTTTAATAACTTCAATCTCTTCTCATAACTAAAGTTACCCATCCCTTGTATCATTTTGGTCATCCTTATCTGCACTTTTTCTAACAACACTATATCTATCCTATAATATGGAGACCAAAACTGAACTGCATAGTCTAGGTGAGGCCTGACTAGAGCCAGATAAAACTTTATAATAACTTCCGCACTTCTTCTTTTAATACTTCTGGTAATGAATCCTAAAACTCTATTAGCTCTATTTCTGGCCTCAATACATTGTTTCATATGTCGGAGGTCTAGGCTCACCCTCACTCCAAGATCTTTTTCACCTTCTGATCTTTTCAGCGATACATTGCTTATGGTGTATCTATTACCAGGGTTTTTTCTACCAACATTCATAACGCTACATTTATCAATATTAAATTCCATCTGCCATCTGACTGCCCACTCGTTAAGTTTATCTAAGTCTCCCTGCAATATGTTTACGTCAGACTGTGATCCAATAATCCTACCTAACTTAGTATCATCAGCAAACTTGCTGATATCACTGATAATCCCACTATCCAAGTCGTTGATGTAAATCAAAAATAGTAATGGGCCCAAAACAGACCCTTGTGGAACTCCACTTGTCACCAGTCCCCATTCAGATTTGGAACCATTAATATTAACCCTTTGTTGCCTATTACTTAGCCAAGCTCTGATCTCATCCAATGAAGAACCTTCCCACCTATACCATGAGCCCTAACCATATTTAAGAGTCTTTCGTGTGGTAATTTGTCAAATGCCTTACTAAAGTCCAGATATATTATATCATAATCCTTATCATTATCTGCCGTCTCATATACTTTCCTATAAAAACTAAATCAATTGGTGAGACATGACCTACCCTTGGTGAATCCATGTTGTGAATCATTGATCAAACTATGTTTATCTAAGTGCTCTCTAATGTTTTTTACAATAATAAATTTCAATAATCTACCCACCACTGATGTTAGATTTACAGGTCGTTAATTTGACTTTAGTCCTCTGTCTCCCTTCTTAAATATGGGAACAACATTCCCTTTCCTCCACAATAATGGCGCATCGCCTATCTCAACCGATTTCCTAAAAATGTGCACTAACGACTCACTAAGAAACTCCTTGTTAATACCCTGGGATACACTTCATCTGGTCCTGGCGATTTAAATGTTTTCATTTTTTCTATACCCTCCTCCACCATTTCCCTAGTTATCACAATATCTTTGAGTTTCTCCTCGTCGCTTCTTTTGAACATCTGTTCACTATCAGGTATCGTCTGTGTATCCTCCTCCGTAAAAACATTTTAAAAATAATAATTTAGACTCCTACACATATCCTCATCCGTATTTAAGAGCTCACCCTGTCCTGACCTTAACGGCCCAACTAATTCCCTTGTCTTTGTTATATAAACCTGATAGAACCCCTTTGGGTCCCTTTTCGCTTGTTCTGCTACTTTAATCTGATAATTGTTCTTAGCAACTCGAATTAATTTCTTCACTGTCCTCGCCATCACGTTATACTGTTCTTTGTTTACCAATCCTGCCTTGAACCTTAAATAAATGTTTCTTTCTACTCCAATGTTGTGTTTTAACTTGGTGGTCATCTATTTTGGATCACTCTTTCTGGACCTTATTTCCCTATAAGGAATATTTCTTTTCTGTCCGTCAATTATATTCCTTACAAATGAGGTATAATCCTCCTCAGGTCCGACCTCACTTCTCCTTCTAACCTCTCTAATTACCTCATCAGCCCTGACCTCGCTTCCCTGTCTAACCGCTCTAATTATCTCCTCAGCCTCGACATCACTACCATATCTGACCGCGCCAATTACCTCCAGGTGCCTTCCTAATCCTTCATAATTGGCCTTTCCAGCTGTCAACGCCCTGTCCTGGGAAAATTTCTTCTCCTCCATCCCACACCTCTTATTGATAACCTCCAGGTGTCTTCTTAATCCCTCATAATTGACCTTTCTGAAATTAGGTATTCGATGCCTATTGCCACTTAATTTTCCAACTTCCCATTTTAAGCTAAATCTGATCTCATTATGGTCGCTATTATCTTATTTCCCATCGACCTCCACATTTGTAACTAAATCGTCTCTATTTGTCAGCAATAGATCTAAAATATTATCTCCTCTAGTAGGCTCCTTGATTGCTTGACTTAGGAAGTTATCCTGGATTATATTTCACAATTCATCTGCATCGCTGTCACTTATGATTAAATCCCAGTCTATATTAATAAGATTAAAATTTCCCACCACGCATAATCGATTATATCTGCAGGCCTTGTTTATTTCTTCCCATACAGGAGCTGAATCCTCTTAACATAAGTTTGGAGGCCTATACACTACACCCACAACCATTTTCTGAGTTCCCTCCGTAACCTCTACCCATATAGACTCTATGCTGTCATCTGTTTTTATAACATTGTTAACACAACACTGCAATGCATCTCTTGCATAAAGCGCTACTCCTCCTCGTCTGCCTACTCTGAAGGCAGACGAGGCAGGCAATTCCTTGTGAAATAACTTATACCCAGCTATCTCGACTTACGGATCGAATACCTTTCCTGACATATCCAACCATGTTTCTGTTAATGCTATTATATCAAAATCCTCTACACTATTTATTCCTCTCAGGAAATCTATCTGTTTTAAAATACTCCTACAGTTTGTATAGTAAGCCTTCAAGCAACTCCTCTTTTTTTGTCAATTTTCCCTTTATCTTTAACTAAACCCTCCTCTCTCTCTTCTTACGAATCACTTTAGTTCCCTGCCTTCTGAAACTCCTCCTAGTGTCGCAGGTTTCCTTTACCCCGACCCCCGTGTCTAAACCCCGGTTCTCTATCTTAAAAAAGCCTGCAGTGCATCTACCTCCCTTTCAAGGGATTCAGACAAGATCTGAACTCCTTTCCTCGAAAAGTGCACCCCGTCCCTGCGGTAGAGGTGGTTATGCTCGAAAAAGAGGTCCCAGCTGTCGACAGAGGCCCAACCATTGGCTTTGCAATGAAGTGCCAGCCGGCAATTCACAGCAATCGCCCTGGAGTACCACATGTCGTCAACAAAGCGTCTTGGAAGAACACCACACACCACAGGAAACCCACCCCTGTCCCTAACTTTACCTACAGCTTCCTTGAACCGCCGTAGCAATTCCTCACTTCTTACACACTCAACATCATTTCCACCTGCGCTCAGGCAGACGATGGGCTTTTTCCCTTGGTCCGCCATACACCCAACTATCTTGTCACTAACATAACCTATCCCCTTCCCTGGGTAACTCACCGACTTCATGCGCATTCCTTCTCTGTCACAAAACCTGCTGTCAAGATGCCTAACCTGACTGTCACCAGCAACCAAGATTTTACCTTCGGGTAATGATGTATCGTCTACCTTCTTAACCTCCGTATCATCCTCTTGCAGCCCCGAGAGTACCTGAAATGAGTTCGCGCACACAAGATGGTCATTGTTAACTTTTTCTCTTTCGGGCGGGCTCCATGATCAACTAATTTCCAAACACCAATCCCTGGTGACTTACTAGGAACCTTAGTAGTCGCTTGAGTCACATCTCGCTCTGGTACCCCTACAGGCACATCACTCGCATGTGCCCCTCCACTCGCTCCACTTGGACCTTCACCTCCACACTTAAGAGAACGTATCTCTCTATCCTGCTTCTTCAAATGTAATGAGTTATTTGGCTGGAACGTGGCTCGCTGTCACGTTCCAGCCGCAAGAACTGAGCCAAAAGCAAAGGGGCCAGAGGCTGGACGTCTATTCTTGATATACTATAGGGGTAGCCGTGTGTCTGTGTCTGTGTGTGTGTATGTTTGTTTTGGGTAGGCGAAACTGTAAATTCAATTTTGATGAGAGTAGGCTCACAATATCGCAAATAAATCGTAGGTGGTAAACGAATTGGTCCCATGTCGATTGAATAATTTTGAAAGGGGGTTTTGGGCTAAAACCCTTTTCAGAGATTAAATTACATGAATGAGCTCCGCGGTAACGTTTTGCCGCAGTTCACTAATTCCGTTGACATATGGACTTACCGTTTGTGTGTGTGTGTGTGTGTATGTGTGCGTGTGTGTGTGTGCTTGCAGGACAGGCGTGGGACTGGGGTGAGGCAGGCGTGGGGCTGGTGTGAGGCAGGCGTGGGGCTGGGGTGAGACAAGCGTGGGGCTGGGGTGAGGCAGGCTACGGTGGTGGTAGGGGGTCCTCCCCGAGGCACTTTGATCAGTGACCAACGACAGCAACAACACAATTGGAGTTTGCACTCACATTGTTGTTTAAAATATACTACTACTACAAACATCAATACATAGGTCCGCAGGGCTCACACGCAATTGTTATTTTACGGTAGCTGGTTGCAAATATGAATATTCTATGTAAAAAATTTTTTTTAATAAAGTAAAAAAATATACTATACAATATAATATTTAATATTAAGGCAGCCCATCAGCGTACATCAAATAGAACAATTCTCAGAACAAAGCAAAATGTGTCATGAACAAAGGTCAGGCGAGTCACAATCAATTTCACTTCTCACCATTACTTACACTCTCACTAATACGGAGGTGGCGATATCTCTTGCTTGGCTCTCTCTGTATTTCAGGATACTGAATATAGGTGTATAACGGTGGTGACCTTGTGATAAAGTATTTACCTTACTTTGGCTATCAGAGGAGAGACACTGCCGGAACAGGATGCCGCGTTTGTGTAGAAACTTGTAGGTAGCACCATCACTTGCCTTCTCTACTCCACAAGTAGACGTTGAGGCACGTAGATACAGCATTGAATGACATGACTCTTATAGGTGACGAAACTCATCATGGGTCACGGACAAGGGGTGGAGTTCAGGCAGGACTAGAGAGTGGATCCGTTCAGCTGTACCAGCACCGGGCTCTGCAGGACACACATCAATGGGAGAGGACTCACATGGTTGTAGCATGTAGAGGTTGACATTTAACAAGGGGACGCCCTTGGCATTAGATGAGATGGAGTCTTCGAAAGAAACATAGTCATTTAGAAGAAGAGGAGGAGGAGGTAATGGATCTTGTGGCCGTGAAACATTAGTGGTGGCTTGGTCATTATCATCATGGAGAGAATGGTCACTACGAAGTTGAGTCAGGACTATTAGGGACTAACACACCGGGGATATTCCCAATTAAAGCACTTGTAACTTTAAGTGGGGCCCTAACGGCATCAGTGCAGCCAGTATAAAATGGGCACCGTAAGTAGCACCTAACAACTGGGAACTCATCGGTGTGTCCTAAGTAGTCAGCAACTTTCACTTTGGGACAGAGTGCTGGGTCAATGTCTGGGAGGGCGTCCTCAGAAAAAACGACATCAGAGCACCCTCTGTCCCTAATGATGGTTTCAGACCATGAACCATTGATGGTTACTGAAACTGAATATTGAGGAACCTTACGGCCCTCCAGACAAAATCCAACCTGATAGGGGCCGGCGGCAGTTGTTCCGTCCTTGAAGGTACGAGGATTAGGGAGGCAATGCGGTCTGAGGTGTCCAGCCTCCCCAAAATGGTGTCACGTTACATGTGAGGGAGCTTGATGCCCCGAAGATGAGATCCTCAGCGGAGTGGGCAGTCTAGGAGGAGATATCCTCACGTTGGTGTAAGCCTTAGGATAAACGTTGTGGGCGGACGCCCAGTCGTCAGTAAGTTGTATTGCATCCTTTAGCAGGGTAGGCCTTCTTTCTTTGATGAAAAGGCGAAGATCAGGTGACAAGGAAGAAAGAAATTGGTCGAAGATTAAAAATTGCCTCAGATCATCATAGGTATCAGGCACACAGGAGGACTCTATCCAAGAAGTGAACATTCGGGACAATTGGGTGGCGAATTGATGGAAATTTTGCCCGACTTGGATCTTGGCTGACCGGAAATCTACTCTGTAGCTATCTGGAGTCTTATTGAAACCTGTTAAGAGCGCAGACTTCAGTAGAGCGTAGTCCTTAGTGGTGGAGGATGGAAGAGATGTGTAGAGCTCAGCAGCCTTTCCCGTAAGGAGGCAATCCAGTCGAACGGCAAAAGTATCCCGAGGGCGTATCAGAATCTCAGCCACTCGCTCGAATCTTGTTATATAGGTGGCTATGTCCTCAATATCCTTGAATTATGGTGAGCTCGGCCTGGAGACTGCATCAGATGGTAATTGAACAGAGAACCTTGAGATGTGATTTCGGTCGGTTTAATCTCTTTCTCTGTCTCTGCTTGTCTTTCAGCTCTCTCTCTCTCTCTCTGCTTGTCTTTCTTATCTCTCTCTCTCTCTCTGCTTGTCTTTCTTCTCTGTCTGCCTTTTGCTGTTCCTGGATCCACTGGGCTATCTCTGATCCTTGTAGACAGATGGCCTCTCCCTGCTCTTTCAAGACTTCGAAGGAAGACATTGTAACAGACAATAAACACAGAAAATCAGTACATACAAAATTACAACAAAAAATAACCAACAACAAAAACCCAAAAAACCCAAAAAACATATATGCAAACCCTAAATAAATCAAAATCAAAAGCTCTGAAAACGTTGTCCCGGGGCTGCAGGCAACAACGGCGCGCGGCGGCGACTTGCAAACAAAACCCCACATTCTTAAGAAAGGTAATAAGTTAATTGGTAACGTATCCTGGCAAGGTCGCCATTTATGTCAGGGCCGAGGTGGTTATCAATTAATATTACCACAGCTAAGAAATGTGGGGGGGAAGAAAATCAAGGAGTATGAATACCCCGAATATATATACGCAACAAACAGGTAATACTAACAAATGGCTACCCGCCAAATATATCACCAGACAACAACTGCATATGCAGGGGTAATGTCACCCTGGGAACTCCCTCGAACGCAGCTTGAAGAGAGGTGGATTGCAGCGGCAATCGTCAGCACCGTAGAGTAGCTCTTCAAACAGCGGGGAACGTTGAATGGTTGCGGGACAGTGAAGGGCCAACTGTAAGGTAGCCTACTTCTTCAGTATGGCCTTCAGGGATGAGAACAGCAGCTTGGTAGTAGAGGAGGTGTTGCTGGAGGGGAGATCTGTGGCTGTCTGTCTTAATCGTGGCGGCGAGGCTCCGACATCAACTTGTGTAGAGTACCCCCCTTACCCTGGGGAGAGGGTCTGGAAGTGTTGACGTGGAGAGTAGAGTAGCCGCGCTTGCAGCTCCGAAGCACGCCGCATAGCGAAGTCGAAAGTGGTAATCACCGTTACCGGGATAATAGAGGTATAGTTCACGTGTAGTTCCTCACACACATATATATATATATATATATATATATATATATATATATATATATATATATATATATATATATATATATATATATATATATATATATATATATATATATATATATTATATATATATATATATATATATATATATATACATATGCATGCATGTACGGGTGCAGGTTATTTGGTACTGAAGCGATTGGTACTGAGGTCAAGTTCACCTCGTCCCCGCGCCATAGGTTAATTAGGCCTCAAACCGTCTAGGCCACGAGTCAATTGGGACCCAACTCGAAATGGTCATAGAGTCAGATAGGACCCAAAACCGGGGAAGGGGGGGGGGGGAGAGAGAGAGAGAGAGAGAGAGAGAGAGAGAGAGAGAGAGAGAGAGAGAGAGAGAGAGAGAGAGAGAGAGAGAGAGAGAGAGAGAGAGAGAGAGAGAGAGAGAGAGAGAGAGAGAGAGAGAGAGAGAGAGAGAGAGAGAGAGAGAGAGATTGAGAGAGAGGAGATGAGAGCATTCGACAGAGGGGGGTAGGAGAGGGAGAGAGAGAGAGGAGGGGAGGGGAGAGGAGAGAGAGAGAGAGAAGAGAGAGAGAGAGAGAGAGCAGAGGAGAGGAGAGAGAGAGAGAGAGAGCGAGAGCGAGAGCGAGAGCGAGAGCGAGAGAGAGAGAGAGAGAGAGAGAGGAGAGAGAGAGAGAGAGAGAGAGAGAGAGAGAGAGAGAGACTTTGATTTATTGACTTATTGTTTTATTGGCCTCCATGATACAATACTTTTTTTATTCATTTTACATAAGTAAGGCATGAAGCCTAGGTCTGTTGAGCGCAAGCTCTTATACAGACCTGTTGCTTAAGATATACAAAAACGTGTTTAGCAAGTGGATTTAGGCCATTGGCTATCAAATATATACAATATTAATAACTGACATTATAAATTAATATATACATACGTATATACCTATATACAC
>JACEEZ010021739.1:47500-70000 GCA_016584305.1 Chionoecetes opilio
GGTACTATACTTGAACTACACCTCCATCGTCCCGGTAACGGTGATTACCACTTTCACCTTCGCTATTCGGCGTGCTTCCGAGCTTCAAGCGCCGCTACTCGACTCTCCACGTCAACACTTCCAGCTCCTCTCCCCAGGGAAAGGGGGTACTCCACGCAAGTTGATGTCGGAGCCTCGCCGCCACGATAAAGACAGGCAGCCATAGCTCTCCCCTCCAGCAATACCTCCTCTACTACCAAGCTGCTGTTATCATCCCTGAAGGCCATACTGAAGACGTAGGCTACCTTACAGTTGGCCCTTCACTGTCCCGCAACCATTCAACGCTCCCCGCTGTTTGAAGAGGTACTCTACGGTGCTGACGATTGCCGCTGCAATCCACCTCTCTTCAAGCTGCACTCGAGAGAGTACCCAGGGTGACATTACCCCTGCATATGCAGTTGTTGTCTGGTGACATATTTGGCGGCTAGCCATTTATTATTATTACTTGTTGTGTAAATATATTCGGGGTAATCATACTCCTTGATTTTCTTTCCCCTAACATTTCTTAGTTGTGGTAATGTTAATTGATAACCACCTCGGCCCTGACATAATTGGCGACCTTGCCAGGATACGTTACCAATTAAATTATTACCTTTCTTAAGATTGTGGGGTTTTGTTTGCAAGTCGCCGCCGCGCGCCGTTGTTGCCTGCAGCCTCGGGACAACGTTTTGAGAGCTTTTGATTTTGATTTATTCAGGTGTTGTATATATGTTTTTTTTGTTTTTTTTGTTTATGTTGTTGGTTATTTTTTGTTGTAATTTTGTATGTACTGATTTTCTGTGTTTATTGTCTGTTACAATGTCTTCCTTCGAAGTCTTGAAAGAGCAAGGCGAGGCCATCTGTCTACAAGGATCAGAGATAGCCCAGTGGATCCAATAACAGCAAAAGGCAGAGAGAGAAGAAAGACAAGCAGAGAGAGAGAGAGAGAGAAAGAGAGAGCGAGAGATAAAAGAAAGACAAGCAGAGAGAGAGAGAGAGAGAGAGAGAGCAGAAAGACAAGCAGAGACAGGGACATAAATTAAACCAAGAAAAAGCACATCTCAAGGTAAGCCCTCTGTTCAATTACCATCTGATCCTGTCTCCAGGCCGAGCTTACCATCTTTCAAGTGTGACGAGGACATAGCCACCTATATAGCAAGATTCGAGCGAGTGGCAGAGATTCTGATACTCTCTTGGGATACCTTTGCCGTTCGACTGGGCTGCCTGCTTACGGGAAAGGCCGCTGAGCTCTACACATCCCTTCCATACTCCACCACTAAGGACTACGCTCTATTGAAGTCTGCGCTCTTAACAGGTTTCAGTAAGACTCCAGATGGCTACAGAGTAGATTTCCGGTCAGCCAAGATCCAAGTCGGGCAAAATTACCATCAATTCGCCAACCAGTTGTCCCGAATGTTCACTTCTTGGATAGAGTCCTCCTGTGTGCCTGATACCTATGAAGATCTGAGGCAATTTTTAATCCTCGTCCAATTTCTTTCTTCCTTGTCACCTGATCTTCGCCTTTTCATCAAAGAAAGAAGGCCTACCCTGCTAAAGGATGCAATATAACTTGCTGACGTCTGGGCGTCCGCCCACAACGCTTATCCTAAGGCTTACACCAACGTGAAGAGATCTCCTCCTAGACTGCCCACTCCGCTGAGGATCCCATCTTCGTGGCATCAAGCTCCCTCACATGTAACGTGTCACCATTTTGGGGAGGCCGGGCAACCAGACCGCATTGCCCCCATAATCCTCGTACCTTCACGGACGGAACAAATGCAGCCGGCCCCTATAAGGTTGGATTTTGTCTGGAGGACCGTAAGGTTCCTCAATATTCAGTTTCGGTAACCATCAGTGGTTCATGGTCTGCTACCATCATTAGGGACACAGGGTGCTCTGGTGTCGCTATTTCTGAGGACGCCCTGCCAGACATTGACCCAGCACTCTGTCCCAAAGTGCAAGTTGCTGACTACTTAGGACACACCGATGAGTTCCCAGTTGTTAGGTGCTACTTACGGTGCCCATTTTATACTGGCTGCACTGATGCCGTAAGGGCCCCACTTACAGCTGCAAGTGCTTTAATTGGGAATATCCCCGGTGTGTTAGTCCCTAATAGTCCTGACTCAGCTTCGTAGTGACCATTCTCTCCATGATAATAATAACCAAGCCACCAATAATGTTTCACGGCCACAAGATCCATTAGTGGTGGATCTCCTCCTTAATGACTATGTTACTTTCGAAGACTCCATCTCATATAATGCCAAGGGCGATCCCCTATGTTAAATGTCAACCTCTACATTATACAACCATGTGAGTCTCCTCCCATTGAAATGTGTCCTGTAGAGCCCGGTGCTGATACAGCCGAACGGATCCACTCTCTAGTCCTGCCTGAACTCCACCCTTTGTCTGTGACCCATGATGAGTTTCGTCACCTACAAGAATCATGTCGTTCACTGCAGTATCTACGTGCCACAACGTCTACTTGTGAAGTAGAGAAGGCAAATGATGGTGCTACCTACAAGTTTATACACAAACGCGGCATCCTGTTCCGGCAGTGTCTCTCCTCTGATAGCCCAAGTAAGGTAAATACTTTATCACAAGGTCACCACCGCTATACAATTATATTCAGGATCCTGAAATGCCGAGAGAGCCAAGCAAGAGATGTCGCCACCTCCTTGTTAGTGAGAGTGTAAGGAATGGTAAAGGAAAGGAAAGTAAAATTGATTGATTGTGACTCGCCTGACCTCTGTTCATGAAACAGTTTGCTTAATTCTGAGAATTTTTCTCTTATATGTACGCTGATGGACTGCCTTAACTATATAATATTATATGGTATAGTAAATTTTTTACTATACTAAAACAAATTATTTATCAAAGAATCTTCATATTTGCAACCAGTTACAGTAAAGGAACAATTGCTTGTGGGCCCTTCGGGCCCAAGTATTGATGTTTGTAGTAGTAGTATATTTTAAACATCAATATGAGTGCAAACTTCAATCGTGTTGTTGCTGTCGTTGGTCACTGGTCAAAGTGCCTCGGGGTAGACAACCTACCACCACCGTAGCCTGCCTCACCCCAGCCCCACGCTTGTCTCACCCCAGCCCCACGCCTGCCTCATCCCGGCACCACGCCTGCCTCACCCCGAATTTATTGAAATTTTTATAGGAAAGTTTATGAGACGTCAGATAATGATAAGGATTATGATATAAAATATCTGGACTTTAGTAAGGCATTCCACAAAATACCACACGAGCGACTCTTAAATAAGGTTAAGGCTCATGGAATATATGGGAAGGTTCTTCGTTGTATCAGAGTTTGGTTAAGATATAGGTAAAAAAGGGTTACAATTAATGGTTTTAAATTTGAATGGGGATAGTTGACTAGTGGAGTTCCACAAGGGTCTGTTCTGGGTCCATTACTATTTTTTATTTACATCAACGACATGTATAGTAGGATTAGCAGTGATATCAGCAAGTTTGCTGATGATTCTAATGTGGGTAGGATTATTGGATCACAGTCTGATGTAAACAGATTGCAGGGAGACTTAGATAAACTTAATGAGTGGGTAGACAGATGGCAGATGGAATTTAATATTGATAAGTGCAGCGTTATGAATGTTGGTAGAAAAAACCCTGGTAATAGATACACCATACGCAATGTAACGCTGAAAAGATCAGAAGGTGTGATAGATCTTGGAGTGAGGGTGAGCCCAGACCTCTGACCTAGAAAACAATGTATTGAGGCTAGAAATAGAGCTAATAGAGTGTTAGGATTCATTACCAGAAGATTTAAAATTAGAAGTGCGGAATTTTTTCTATAACTTTATCTGGCTCTAAGCAGATCTCACCTAGACTATGCAGTTCAGTTTTGGTCTCCATATTACAGGATGGATATAGCCTTGTTAGAATCAGTGCAGAGAAGGATGACCAAAATTATTCAAGGGATGCGTAACTTTAGTTATGAGAAGAGATTCAAACTATTAAAGTTTCATTCACTCGAGAGACGCAGAATATGGGGTGATCTGATACAAGTTTTTAAGTTGATAGAGGGATTTAATAAAGGAGAGGTAGGAAAAGTTCTTACGGCTATTAACCAGGGTAGAATAAGAAGTAACGGATTCAAGCTGGAAAAGGGTATATTAAAAAAATTATTAGGAAAAAACTGGCTCACAAATAGGGTTGTGAATGACTGGAATGGACTCAGTAGACAGGTAGTTAGTGCGGAGTCATTGGGGAGCTTTAAAGTGGGGCTGGATAGGTTCTTGGAAGGGGATAAACGGTGGATATAGGTAGTGCTAGGTAACAGGAACTACCTCGTTTAGGCCTCATGGCCTCATTGTTAAGGCATTATAGGCATGAGAGGGGTAGAAGCGTATGTATGTGTGTAAGTATGGGGGTGGCACTTGGTGTGACACTAGGTGTGGCACTTGGGGCCACCGGTCTCCCTGGTTACCACAGGCTCAGCATATGTCGCGAGGCCTACAAGAGGTCTCTCTCTCGTAGGCATCAGCCGGGGCGACCAGCAAGATTTTATGGAGATGTTACGGAGCTTATTCTGCATCTCTTATATATACATGGTAACATAGTAGATATTTATAGAGAGTAGTAATATTATATGCTTGTTCTATGGTAGAAACATTACTTGCTACATGTTATTTAATTAGTGAGGGAGCAGATGTATATGTCTCATAGAAAACGAGTAATTGACACCTGCACGACGGAGGCAGCGGCGGAAAGAGCCGCCGCCTCGATGATAGACGGGAGAAGGGCTAGCGTCAGGGTAGCGAACGGAGATTGTACTCACGAGGGATTCTGCAGATACGATACATATTTCGTCAAGGGTATAGTTTTAAACTTAATCATACGAACTACCAAAGCCCAAAGAGTCTCTCTACATCCTCACGACACCACTAATATTCCCCACGAATCATTGAAACGAGAGTTACTGGACATTGACTCATCAGCTACCATTGAAGGTGAGTGTGCCTGTTTGAATAACTTCTCGCGTAAAGGTATAATCCAGAACATTACGGTGGCGGCATGTGGCACGACTGAGTACTTATCAGTGCTAAACAATTACAATCTCTGTGCAACTGTGTTGGAAAAGTGGTTGTGAGGGAAACGAAATTTTTGAAACGGAAAACGAAACTTTTGAACCAAGCAGCAGCTTGGCGAGTGAACCAACTTATTAAGAACAACAACTTCTTACTCCACTTCTTACTCCTCAACTCCAACAACAATTAAGAACAAGTAGGGCCGAAAAGCACCGGTGGCAGACAGCCTCCAGGCCCACCTAAACTCACGGTGAATCGTCTCAACACGTCCAACTATAATCCGACTACGCCTGTTTCAAGAAGAAAGAAGCGATGGTGTAATGGACATAAGTGAATGAGTGTTTAATTGAGAACTACTGTCCTGCGACTAGTGCTACTAGGGGAGTTAAATGTTACCCATTCGCTCATCTTAACTTGCTCACGAACAAGGACAACGAAGGACATCGTCTCGCGAAAACAAGAGGTGACGGAGAGGAGACTTCCATCCTACCAGCCAAGGTCATCGCTAGAGCAGTCGACAATCAACAATTAAGTTAAGTAGCTACAAGCATTTGGCTAAACACTACAATTACGCTTAATTATTTAATTACACAGACATGAGGAATTATTCGAGATTCATCTCGTGATAGGAAATCTCATCGGTGTATATAATAGTTACCCTTACCACGTTTTCTTTTTCCATGTAAGGAGATTTCTTTGCGAGATAAGAGAAAACGGTACTTCTAACGGGGACATTAGTAAACAATAACATTTGTCTTTTCTGGCGGGGATTCCCATAGACAATATTTCTCAAAATAAAAATAATCTTTTTCGTACCCTCTAATGGAGCCGTTTTGCGTATAGAATAAATTAACCATAACTACGTTATTGTCTCATTTAATTCAATGCCAAACGTTAAGGAAGAGTTTGCAGAAAACGTAGATGATTAAATTTTTACCTCAGACTTAAATAAACTTACTTTAAGAAGTATTTACAATACCTTATGATGACTACTACTACTACTACTAATACTAATACTGCTACTGGTACTACTAATACAAATACTACTGCTACTGGTACTACTACTGCTACTACTACTGCTACTGGTAAACTAGTACCGCTAACCTTAATCCTTTAACATCAACCCCAACTCATACAATTACGAGTCAATCACAGGCTGGGCAGGCCAATACTGGGCTTGCATTTCCTATTTAATTTAAGGTCTTACCCACAGAGGCATCCATGCGACCATTTAGTGGAGATGAGGAAGGTTATAGTGCTTATCAATTTCTCACTCTATGTGAGGATGTAATGAGTAACTCAGACGTTTGCAGGCCAGCTGAAAAAATTGCATTCATTCGTTCTAGACTGCAACTTGGTTCGAGAGCTCAACAATTAATGCAAAGCACAGCACTTTCTGCCTGAAAGATTGGGCAAGATTACGACAAATATAGGGATAATTTCCTGAGATTTTTCAGTGATGGGGTAGCAACCACCTTAGCGAAACAGGTAAATCCTGTAACTGACTCAATAATAACAAATTTGGCATCGCAAACTGTATGGGATGGGCCTATCGCGGCCAATACGTTAACAGAGGGGTGCATCAAAATTCTAACGGAGGCACATTGGTGTACTGACACATAAATTAGTATGGATAAAATTTCCACATTTCTGGAACTGTTGTTTTATATGCTACATGACCAGGGGAAGGTGTGTCGTGCAGCTATTTCTTTGCCCTTCAATCCTAAAGACGAGTTAGTGGATTTCATAACGGCCTTAGACGGCAAGCTTATGGAGTCAAAACACGCTACGGCTTTCACAGCCACAGTTGCTGGAGTAAATACTCCTATTCCAACACCGGCCAATAACACCTCCCGACCTTCTTATGCAGTGGCAGCTGCGAAAAAGGCAATAATTTGTTCCTACTGCAATAAGGTAGGACATACAGAAAGGAGATGCCTCCGCAAGAGAGCAGACACGCGCAAGGCATCGCCAGTGGGTGATAGTCAAAACTACAAACGCCACCCACGGCTCCGAGGGGATTCCTTCAAACAGGATTAAATCTTCCTTTTCCTTCAGGGGGAGGGGACAGCGGCAAAGGCACATAATAAGTAGGGAGTCTTACAACTGCGGAATCCACGGTACAGGTACTCACGATACCGACCATTGCTTCCAGATAAAAGATGCTCGCAAAAACTATGAGCATAGGTGGGCTGCTGGGAGAGGTAAGTCGTCGGGGGAAGACATGCGAGCCTCGTCGCACCATCCAGGTTAATTCAACACAACCGCGAGATATTTTCCTCGCGCAGGCACGGCGAATTTGTCGTTGATAGATTCCAACTTAAATCTAATAACATTTAAAGGGAAGCAGTTAAAGGCGATAGATTCTCCTATGTCTCTGACTCCCCAAAGTGTCAAATCCCTCAGAGGGAAGAGAGGCGATAAGCGAGGGCCATCGACTTGTGTAGTTCCCTCAATTCATGTCTCTAACGCTCGCGTGAATCTTACAGCGGTTGGAAATTTGTGAAGGCAACGATTGTCGGTGATCACGAAATCCCCGCTCGTATGGCGATACGTGTTCCAGTGGCGGTTCCTGATGCACCTATAGATAGTGAAATATGTCTCGATGTCCCCAGTAAAGTAAAACGATTGGCCGTAGAGGCGAAATGTAGCACTGTCGGCGCAGGACATGTCACATCAGCATTGGTTGTTAACACCACAGGTGGACCAGTGCGAGTTAAACATGGGAGTTTTCCTTGGGGAAGGGTTGGTGTATGATCGCAAGGTGGTACCTGAACCATTGGAGTTACCTACTGCTTGTGTTGCTACGGTGCAGAAGTCCGGCGTTGACATCGAGCAGGGTCTGGTCACAACTCTCAGTTCGTTTGTCAACGTCGTGGACTACCCGGAGCTAAAGCACTCGCTCCTGGAACTCTTGGGTCAGTACCGAAATGTCATAACACTCGACGGTGAAGCTCTTGGTGCTACCGATACAGCGATTAACCTTAGTCCAGGGACCAAACATGTCTACATTCCTGCTTACAGGCTACCTCATAGCCAACAGGCTGTGGTAGAAACAGATGTAGAGGAAATGTTGGAGCAAGAGGATTCAACACTCGTGCTCCCCCTGGAACAGTCCTTTGTTCCTTGTCCCGATGAAGGATGGATCTTTTCGCCCAGTTATTGACTTTCGGCGAGTGAATCAGGTCTCAGAAGATGACAGGTATCCATTACCAGTCCTAAAAGATCTGCTCATGTCGTTAGGTCCGGGTAATGCGATTTTCAGTAATTTGGACCTTGTTTCGGGGTACTGGCAGGTACCCATGGCAGAATCCTCCGGAGATGTAACGGCGTTCAGTACGCAGGGAGGTCACTACGAATGGCTTCGGATGCCGTTTGGCTTGAAATCCGCCCCGTTTACTTTTCAGAGAATGATAAATACAGTTTTTGACGGTATGATAGGGAACTCCGTGTTCGCATACCTGCATGCTATTATAATTGCTAGCAAAGACCATGAGTCTCATTTTAAAACTTTAGAGTTAGTTTTGCAGCGACTGTTGTCAGCTGGTCTCAAAGCCAAGTTCACC
Source organism: Chionoecetes opilio (assembly GCA_016584305.1). Taxonomy (NCBI): domain Eukaryota; kingdom Metazoa; phylum Arthropoda; class Malacostraca; order Decapoda; family Majidae; genus Chionoecetes; species Chionoecetes opilio. The sequence goes on from JACEEZ010021739.1 coordinate 56,138, forward strand.
AAGTTTGAATTTTTTAAAGCTAAGATTAGCTTTTTAGGCCATACTGTCGACCGGGAGGGATTCCACACCATGGACGATAAGGTATTGGCCGTCAAAAACTTTCCTCAGCTCCAGAGTGTTGAGAATGTTAGATCCTTTTAGGGACTAGCAGGCTTTTACCGCCCCTTTATCAAAGATTTCGCCAGGAAGGCTTCTCCTCTAAACCAGCTGTTAAGAAAAGATATCTCATTTCACTGGGATGCTCCTCAGGAGCAAAGCTTCGAAGAGTTTAAACTTGCACTCGTGAACGCTCCTGTCTTGGCATTCCCAGATTTTGCAGGTGCATTTGAGCTATGTACAGACGCTCCGCCTAAGGGACTTGGGGCAGTACTAATGCAAAAAGATGCAAGATGGAAGAACCGTGTAATCGCGTATGCGAGCAGAGTTCTTATCCCGGCGGAAGTAAAGTATTCCGTCACACATCAAGAGACCCTCGGAGTAATTTGGGCTCTCAAACAATTTAAAGAAGTTATTTTTGGCTCACCAATAACTGTCTGTACCGACCATGCAGCCGTTACTGAGTTATTCACGGGTAAGAATTTATCCGGTAGGCTTACACGATGGTATCTGACAATCCAAGAGATTAACCCAACCTTCAAATATGTGCCTGGACGTGCAAATGTTGTAGCGGACGCGTTATCGCGAAAAATCCGGTGGTGGGTGCGGTCACGGGGGAAAATCCCGTGCCGAATTTTTCACTCAATGAATTGGGCGTCGAACAACGTAAACATGAAATGTGGGGGAAGGTCATGTATGCCTTAGAGTCTGGCGATGAGACCTCCTTACCAGCATTATCAGTGAATTACTCACAATTCTTCCTGTCGATTGACAAGGTACTGTGCCGACATTGGCCACAGAAAAGAGACCCAGTGGAACAATATGTTATTCTTGACGTTTTCGTTCCCACGGTACTCAAAATTGTGCACGATGTGCCCATGGCTGGACATCCGGGACGTAATCATACCCTAGCAGCCGCGAGGCTTGTGTATTTTTGGCCCACGATGCGTGTGGACATTGAAGAATATGTTGCCAGGTGTGTATCTTGTGCCCAAAACAAAGGGACGACTCCAGGACCCGCTCCTATATTAGAATACCCACCACCTGAGCAACCATTGGACGCAGTTGCAATAGATCTTCTACAGTTACCCAAGAGTCATCACGGGTCACAATACCTTCTGGTGTGTGTAGATCACTTTTCAAGGTTTGTAGTCCTTGCACCGGTGAAGAATAAAAAGGCTGCGACTGTAGCCCATGCATTAATAACTCATCTTTTCTGCCCTTATTCAACACCAAGAGTATTGCTCAGTGATAATGGCGTACAGTTCCGTAATGCATTGCTTATTGAAATTTGTACATTTTACAATATTAAGCAGACTTTCACGGTCGCATACCATCCAAGCTCTAATGGGCTTGCGGAGCGCGTTAACAGGAAGATTCTTGACGCGTTGAGACCTGTTGTAAACAGTTTGCACGACAATTGGGAAGATTGGTTACCATATGTGTCGGCTTACATTAATAGTTCATTTTGCGAGTCCACTGGCAAGTCTCCTCACTACATACTTTATGGTGCAGATAAACGGATATCATATGACCTATTGGCAAAGCCCAATAAACCTGTGTATAACATAGATAGCTATCTGGATCAGCATTTGCATGTCTCTACTAATATACACAATAAGGTCAAGGTAAGGCTACAAGCTTCTCGTGCCGAGATGATGGCACAACAACATAAGCGTGCGGTTCCTATTACAATAAGAAAAGGGGATACCGTAATGGTTCAAGGTCCAAATAGAAATTCCAAGTTGGCGCAGAAATTCTTGGGCCCGCGCCTTGTTGTTGGTGAGAATCATGGCAATACGTTTGAGGTATTGGATCCACTTCTTCAAACTGTCCAAATAATTCATAATGACAGGTTAAAGAGGACCAAAGCCCGACGGGACCCGGATTTTGCTGATTGTGCCTACCTACTTCCAGGCACTTCCACTAACCCAATCACCACTAGCGCCAAGCACGGCTATAAAATACGACCCCGAGTCTAACTAATGGTCTTTCACATCATGCTATGTGAAATTCATGTATTGCATGTTTAATCATTATAGATCTTCGGAAGGATCGACTGACCTTCATAAAGCTAACCTTATAATCAGACTTTTCTAACACAGGACTTACTATCCTCTCTAGGTTTTAGTGGCTGACGATCTGTCTTTATGCATCTGGCTGGGTAGGGGATCTAGTTACCTCATCACTATTTGCCTTCCTTCATATTTAAGGTGGCATATGTGAATTTAACATATTTTAAAGGTAGTCCAGCTGAAGCATTGAATCCGTTTCATGGGTATCAATAATATTGATGGGCAAACATAGTGTTACTGTCGTTTGCCCTTACGGAACTTTCTATCAACGGCTTTCTTGTCACTATGTAAGTGTTGGTTTTTGTTTTGCTTCGAAGAAGTTTATACAAGAAACATCTCCACTGTTTCCGCTCAAATATCTTCAGAGTTTAACATTCTCCAAAATATATTTTGTTCCTAAAACCTTTTCTGACGAGTCGCAGTATCCCGCAGCTCTGGACAACGCCTCTCCTGATTACCCAAACCCCATTGTTTTCTATCCCAGTGTCCTATAGCAACTTTGTTGTTGTGTTAAGCGAGCTATCACATTAGGCAAGTATCATGTACGTGGAACAGTTCAATCTTCACAGGTCTGACAGGTATAGCACATTTTTAACATGGTTATGTACATTTTCTTAGGCCACGTGGACGCGCCAGGTGGGTGACCGAGCGATGTTAAGGCATTATAGGAGTAGAAGGGTACAAACGTATGTATGTGTGTAAGTATGAGGGTGGCACTTGGTGGGACAGTAGGTGTGGCACTTGGGGCCACCGGTCTCCCTGGTTACCACAGACTCAGCATATGTCTCGAGGCCTATAAGAGGTATCTCTCTCGTAGGCCTCGGCCGTGGCGACCAGCAATGTTTTATGGAGATGCCACGTAGCTTATTATGCATCTCTTAAATATATATGGTAACATGGTAGATATTTATAGAGAGTAGTAATATTATATGCTTTTTCAATGGTAGAAACATTACCTGCTACATGTTATTTAATTAGTGAGGGAGCAGATGTATATGTCTCATAGAAAACGAGTAATTGACACCTGCACGACGGAGGCAGCGGCGGTGAGAGCCGCCGCCTCGACGATAGACGGAAGAAGGGCTAGCGTCAGGGTAGCGAACGGAGATTGTACTCACGAGGGATTCCTCAGATACATATTTCGTCAAGTGTATAGTTTTAAACTTAATTATACGAACTACCAAAGCCCAAAGTGTCTCTCTACATCCTCACTACACCACTAATATTCCCCACGAAACAGATTTATTGAAACGAGAGTTACTGGACATTGACCCATCAGCTATCCTTGAAGGTCTGTCTGTCAATGTGAATAACTACTCGCGTAAAGGTATAATCCAGAACATCATGTAGCTTCCTTATTTTCTGATGTTCTTATGTTCTTATATTTTTATTTTCCGGAAACCCATAGTTTTCAACAACAAGAAAAACTATAATATTATCGATTTTTATGGTCGCCGTTACCATTAAAACACTGTATCTCATCAGAAAAAAACACTAAAACCTGGCTTGAAAAAATGAGTCATGGTCTCAGATATTAGGTAAGTGAGTCGCAGATAATAAGGAAGTGATAGAATAGAACATACCAAGACTAACCTTAACCTAACCTTATAGGTTTTCATGAAATATAACCTAACCTTAACCTTAACCAAAAAGTATACCTAACCTAACCTTATAGATTTTAATGAAACCTAACCTAACTTTATTGGTTTTGATGAAACCTAACCATCTATGAATGGTTTGATGAGACCTAACCATGAACTTAACTATAACGTATATCTAACCTAACCTTTAGGTTTTAATGAAACCTAACCTATCCTTAACTACAAAGTATATCTAACCTAACCTAACCTTAACCACAAAGTATACCTAACCTAACCTAACCTTAAAGTTTTCTTTAAACCTAACATAACCTTAACCTTAACCTTAACTCTCTTACCTACTGAGGTTGTGTTAAGCAGGGTGAATGTAGCGCCGCATTGTCTCCCTGCACGGCGGGCCAGGCAATGCGTCCAAACACCCACACTCCCACCCACATCCTACACAATCCATGTCTCGCAATAAACTGCTTCAAATCAAAGCCTTACAGTACAAAGATCCGTAGTCTGAATTGATAATCTTTTATTGGCTCCCGAAACTTCTCTGATTGGCTAACCTATCTTGTGTGACTATTGGCTTACAAAAACGAAATTCGATCCTGTCATTGGCTATGAATTTGAGCCTATGATCAGCTATCCTATCCTGGACCTGAGTCACTTGTCATACAGTTGAACACAGAGTTTGTCTTACTTTTTCAGTGTTATATGTGTTTAGTGGTCAGTGTTCGCTTTTTAGTCGTCGGGGGAGGAAGGTGTGTCGTGTGCGGTATTAGATAAGTATAAATTAAATTCAATCTGTATATAATTTTAGAACGATACGCGGAAGTAGATTAGTACTGCACAGTATACTGAGCAAAAACAATTACAGAAAACGTGAGTATTAAGGTCGGTAACGACCGTGATGGTCCATTATGACCAATGATATCACGGTGTGTGAGATTATACTTACTTGTTACTGCTATGTACTTGCGTGTTACTGCTTGTGTGAAAATGTCCACAGGGGAGACTGTCTAGACGTGGAAGGAAGGCCAAACAACAGACGGAAGCTAGCCGACGGAGGACGGCGTGGCTGGACAGCAGAGCACAGCAGCAGGCGATGTAGGTGGAGCCGATGTAGGGCTGCGAGGCTGGACAGCAGAGCACAGCAGCAGGTGTCGTGGGCGGGAGGTCAATCGTGGGAGACGACGACAGCCAGTTGCAGCCAATATTAAGCGGCACAGTAGAGACAGCAAGCGGCCACGTGCTCCCTCGTGGCTCGACCAGCAACACAAACACAGATAAAAAGGCAACACACGAACCAAGACCACCGTCGACTGCCGCCAATGTTATGGTGGCTTATAGCTTGTTGTCCACGTAGTCACCGTGTTAGGACTGGTTGTAGGTAGCGTGGCGGTATAGGCCTGAGTGGTAGGCACGTGTTGCGTGGTTCGATGAATCACGCCCTTATGGACGTGCCTGGTCTGGTCGTGTAACGTTGCGTGTGTGTGTTCGGGAGGAAGAATACACTTGTGTTGGATCTTTATGTGTAATTAATGAGGAGTTATTGGTACAAAATTTGCTGCCGCCAAGACGTTAAGCACTGAGACCACGCCTGACCCGGGTGGCAACACTGAGAGAACTACTTGACCTGGCCTCTGACCCACGCTCACCTTGTCCGCAAGTGGGCGCCGCTAGAGGTCACTACTATGCTACGAACATAGGGGCGGCAAACTTAGAGTATAAATAGTTGCCTATTACAATGTATGTAGGTAGTACTGTACGTACATACAGTCGTACATTTACATAAGAAACTCATACAAACATTATAAAGTAGTAGACTGTACTTTCCGAGATGCCACCTCACATAAGCAAGAAAGACATATTACACATATTTACATATATTACACTCATTCATTGCAGCAGTTTTCATTCGCGTTCTTCAAGGTCATTGTGTAACAATAACTCACCAGCCTCACTGAACAGTTATTTAAATCATATCAATGAACGTAACTAATGAAGGGTTTATATGTATTTAACTATCCCAAAATTTGGCCATTGTTAGTTACTCAAAAATCTCTCTTATGAGTTTTGAAATATAATTCAACCTGAAACATTACAGGAAATACATTTTATAATATTAAGGCTAGATTGCCGGAAGGGAAAATATTGCAAAGTTTTGAGATATCCAAATAATACCTCAAAATTACATATCACATAATTAGTATACATACCTACATACATAGTTATGCATTGAACAACATACATATGATATAATGCACGTATCAACTCTTATTATCTGTTGTTTTTATTATCAACTGTTAATATCTATATATAATCTGAGTACATCACAATCACAGATAAGGCACTTTATATTATGGTTTGCGTCCCATCAGGTCCCATTTGAACCTGGACCATTAGAGGTTTCTGTCACGCAGGACTGGAATTCTCCTGGGGAGATACAAGGAGAAGCATGTCAGATGTCTCGCTGATAATTTCGAGGGCTATTTAAACACAAATGACCGCCTGCCGAGCCCTGAAGAAGCTCCGCTCCAAGTCACCATCTCGGGTGAGTCCTATCCGAGCAGCAGATGGGCGCCTCATGTCGGACATGGATGGGCATAAGGCTCGTTGGCCTGAGTTCTTTGGGAAGTTGTTCACTGTGGACCCTTCAATTGGGCAGTTTCACACAACTGGATAACGGGTAGTGGATGACATTCCCATTGATGCCGTACCCTCTCTTGACGAGGTCAGAGAGGCTGTAACAAAGTTGAGGGGTGGAAACGCGGCTGGTGTCTGTAATATCAGTGCGGAGCTCCTCAAAGCTGAGGGTGAGGCCATGATTCGCGGGTTGCATGCTGCCTTGACTGCCGTGTGGAAATCAGGTACCATTCCTCCTGACTGGAAAAGGGGGCTGGTCGTCCTTATCTGGGAAGAGGACCGTCAGGAGTGCAACAATTACCGCGGCATTACACTATTCAGCGCGCTAGACAAGGTGCTTGCCCATCTATTGCTGACACTGATCCACAATCATCTGCTGAAGCATCAGTGATAGTCCAGCAGCCAACTAGCTTAACCTTGAAGTAGAGTATATACAATGTTTTTGGGTTGCTTTGGGTCATTGAGTACATAAATAATAAGAATCCGCTTGATGACACCCTGCCAACCTCAAGCATTTTTTCTATTCTGCATAAAACCAAGATGGCCGCCATTGTTCTACTGATTATACTATAATTAAGATATCCCGGCTTCTAGAAGGGATTTTAAAACAATATAAAATGTTTTAACAGGACTTTAAAACATTAGGAACCCAATGGAATAACTTTTACTATGATTTGGCAGCTCTCGTGTTCGTTCTATCTCGTGTTCGACAGGTAACAGGATTTCAGTACCAAGAGTACGACCAGATGCAATAGAACAACAGAAGCAAGTAGAGTACATCGACTGGCTCTAGATACACCTCTACTTCCACAGAAAGTTGTCCTTACAGTGTCAGAAAATAAATCACAGCTGATGGAAATTATCTGTGAAGAGCTGACCTGAGACACTACCTTCCATCGAGACTACACAATGACCCACAAACTTGTCATCACTAGCAGTAATAACACACCTGTTGAAATAAGATATGGGGGAGTGGTGCTCCACCGGGAAGACATGTCTACATATCACGAAGAGGCAGACTGCATCATTGTTAAAAAAACAGTAACAGATGCGTCTGAATGCCAAGTAGGCGTGTCAGTGATTGCAGATGACACCGACGTCTTCATCCTTCTGCTTCACCACTACTTTGAGCGACAGTTAACCAGTCACATGATCATGGAATCTCCGATTCATGGTAGAACATTTATTGACATACAAGCTACTGTTAAACAACAGCAGAGCATAGTAGATGGACTGTTGTCTATGCACGCCCTATCGGGTTGATACATGTGCATGCTATTTCGGTATTGGTAAAGTCAGGGTACTGAAATTACTGCGAGAAGGCTACTCATTGTCACTTTTGGGTGACATTCATGCATAGTTACCAGATATAACAACACAGGCATCCAAGTTTGTGGCCGCATGCTATGGACACAAGGATTGTAGCAGTACTTATGAGGCAGGGAAGAGGTCATGGGCTACAAAGGTTGGAAAGGGCACCACAGCCATACCAAAGCTAAGGTCTCTACCTCCCACAACAGAAGCATTTATGGAAAATGTCAAACGGGCACACCTGCAGGCAGCTGTGTGGAAACACGCCCTGGATATAGACCCTCCCTCGCTAGATCCAACAGAACATGGATACGTTCGTGACGACAGCTCCATGACTATGTTGCCCAACTCGATACATGCAGATGTGTCCCTTGCTCCACAAGAGATTCTGAAACTGATTCGCTGCTCGTGTGAAAGTGAGAGACCTTGCAAATAAGGAAGATGTGGATGTGTGAGCGGTAAACTATCGTGCGCTGTATTTTGCAGATGTCATGCTGAGGACTGTCATAACGAACTGACTAAATGTGATGTAGCCTCTGATGCAGATGACGACGATGACAATTAGACGTAAAGGTATTAATGCCAACACAGACAAATGAGAGGAACATCATGTTGATAACTGTATTCAATGTCACGTACCATAAACTCTAATATCGCAGTAGTTAGAGGAGAAGAAAATTTAATGTGAACGATTTATTAATGCGCCATGGCTTGCTCAGCATATACACTACTAGAACATTATGACTTTTCAGTCACTTTATTCTATATAATGGATATCTGATTTTTTTTTACTTTAAGACCTGGTGTCTGTCAAATTCAATATATTATAACGTATACGTCAATGACAAATTATTTATATTATATTGAAGGTGTTCAATGATATTGTCACCATTTACATCAATCAAGCATGTCATTCAAAAGTACAGCAAAATGTTAACACTGACGACGGCCATATTGGAATATGCAAATTTAGCTAATGTATTTAAATTGTAATATAAGATGTATTATATGGGACCTATTTTTTTTTTAAACACTAAAACAAATCATTTAAAATGTATCCAAAATTGTATCCAGAATGTGGTGACATAAAACCGGTCTCCAGAGAGGTTTGACGGCGGTCATCTTGGATTTATTCAAATGATGGATTTGTCAAATCATAATGAAAGTTATTCCATTGGGTTCCTAATGTCTTAAAGCCCCGTTAAAACATTTTCTATTGGTTTAAAATCCCTTCTATAAGCCGAGATATCTTGATTATAGTATATTCAATAGAACACTGGCGGCCATCTTGGTTTTATGCAAATTTAAAAAAATGCCCAAAAGTGACAGGATGTCATCAAGCAGATTGTTAATATTTATGGTCTCACTAACCCAAATCAATCAAAAAACATTGTATATACTCTACTTCCAGGTATACCCCTAAAATCCCATTTGGCTGCCAGACTATGACCTCAGCAGTCTGGGTTCCCGCCTGGAAACTCACAACTTGGGTTTTGACAGGGGATGCTTGCAGCCTATGTTGAACTCAAGAAGGCGTTTGACTCGGTGCATCATGAGCCACTATGGGATCTTCTGCGGCTTCGCGGGATTCCTGCAAGGACTGTTGGTCTGCTGACTGCCCTGTATTCTAGGACTAAGAGTGCTGTAAAGTGTGGGGTAGGTATATCCAGTTCCTGGATATACCTATTCCTGTGAATACAGGTAGACCTGTGAATACAGGAGTAAGGTAAGGATGCATCTTTTCCACATCACTTTTCAACACTTGTATGGACTGGGTATTGGGCAAAGTTGTGGGCCAAAGTGATTGTGGAGCATCCCTCGGCAATACCAAGATCACTGATCTTGTTTTTGCCGATGATGCAGTAATCTTTGCAGAGTCGCTGGATGTTTTGGTCATGGCTCTCGAGACGCTGCACTAGGAGGCACAGCCCTTGGGCTTGAAGTCTCCTTGCTCAAGATGAAGGTCCAGGTGTTTGGAGGCTTAGTAGATGAAACAGTACAGTCTGTTCATGCGTCGGATGAGCAAATCGGCGATTGGATCGTGAGACTGAATCGAAACCTATTACCTGCATAGTCCTACATCGCCAATTTCGGCGATATGTACACGTTACCCTGGAACCGATCCTTCCCACCGGGTTGTCTCTGTAAGAGACAATCCGGCATAGAAGAGGCCACAGGGGCGCCCACAAGGCTCGTGGCAAGTTGATGTTTCCCGGCGTGAGATGCTTGGTATGGGAAAAGAGCCTGCATCTGGACTCTCGCGTGGTGACCCCCGGGAGTGGCGTCGTTGTGTGGGTGAGAAGACGAGCCCCCCGCGTATGCCCCCAATGATTGATTGATTACTTGTCCCATCAGGAGAAAGTACTTGTAGGGAAGAGTGATCTGGGTGCCCTCCGGTTTGCTGCTCACTCCAAGCACTGTCAAGATCCTGGGGACGTGATGTGATAATGGTTGGTTAATATAAGTTATCAGTGCACACGTTAATTATAATTTATATTATTTTGTTAATTGATTGATTTACTCAATATTTTGTTAATCTTCAGTGTCTCTCAGTATAGTGAGTGGGAACTACAACCCTTCTAACAGGGTACTCATCAACGATCTCAGTATTTCAGGGTAGTTCAAGTAAAATATGATATAAATGAAGATGAAGAGCCTTTGTCATACTTAATCATGTTTATGTTTACCTTATTCACCTGTTTTGGAAATGTTGAAGCATTCATCTCATGAGAAACCCGATAAACTCGCCGCCATGATATTCTCTGCTCAACAAAGGTCTTCATCTATAAACTCAGGAGGCAGCTGCTGTCCCACCCTTGCCCATATTACCTCGCAGTCCGAAGTCGACCCAGGGCGATGGCGTGACCCAGAGACAGTCTCCTACAGGCCACGCGAGCTAGAACAGACAACTACAGCAGCAGTTCCATCCATTCACAACCAATATCGCCTAGTGATTTTCTGATCTGTCAAAATGTGTATTTTTCCTTTCACTACATAGTACACAACGTATGATGATATAGGTACTTCTATTCACCCTCTATGTGGATTCAATTTTAAAGTATATCATCATTGATCTTCTCTCCTTCCGATTTTCTCTTTTACTTTGAGTTTTCTTGCCCCTCCCTCATTATCCCTTGCCTCAAATCTTTAAACCATCCTGCTTCTTCCATCATATACATATATAATCTATCTACATACATATTTATCTCTCTCACCTCTGTGTTAAGTATCATAACGGCGTGGTCGAAATGATGGTCCACGGGGTTTTGAGTCCTGCAGTACATCCCCAGGGTTGGTCGCGTCCTGAGGGAGGGAGGAAGAGGAGGATATTTAGGGTATTTTTCAGGGATTAAGGGAAATACAGATGCAGTTTCCGATAGGTGTGTACTATTGTTATGAACGTTTTACTAGCTACGACGCTGCAATCCGAGTCATATTTACAGTGTGGTGGGGAGGTAGATAAGAAATGTAATTTATAATATCTGTCTGTCTCATACCTCCGCCATACAGAATTATATCAGGGTTCCTCTCGTCTCCGTCCCTGAACAAGACAGGAGGCAGCGGAAGAGCGTCATGCAAAGAAGTGGGTGGCGGTGCCTTCGGATGGAGGGCCGGGGGCGGCGCCTTGGGGTGGAAAGGGGCGCTCGTTGATACCTCATGGACGCCCGCATGCTCTCGTACTTCCTCACGCCCACACTGTCCTCTCGTCCGCCGTCCCAGACGCACCCTTACTACGACACAGACCACGATAAGCACGAACAGGAGACCGCCCACCACGCCTGCCGCCACGGAGATGATGGGCATGAGGCTTGGCTCCCCTGAGGATTGGTTCCTCGTTGGGGAGGGCGTGACGGCAGCTGAGGGGAAAGAAAACAGGCTGATAAGGTGCTGGAGATGGGGCGGCGATGAAGGGATCGTGATGGCAAGGAATGCTGCTATGGGCCAATGTGATGATACATAAAATAGTTAGTACATATATAGCTGTGTCGCGATGCAAGTATAACAGCAAAATCTGTCATTATAAAACTGAGGAATACACATGTAAAAAAATATATCTAACTAAATCTTGGATTGATATACGAAAAACAGCTCCTAGTATTACTGCCTCTTCCAACCCCCTATTGCAACTCCATTCACTCTATACACGCTTGCAAGTGGAGCCAAACCCAGGGTCGTGAAAGCAACACACAATCGGGCGCCGCGTTACACAACCTCTCCTGGAAACCTTCACGGTAACAGACTATGATCTCAGTACACCCTTCAATTTCTGAAAAAATCTCCACCAATTATACAATGAAACCATACACACAGTCGATACACAACAATTCCGCGACCTTCTGAGGAAACTAAAGCGTTTGTTTGTCAAAAAATGCCAGTTAACAACAACAGACATGAACAAGAGCGAGACAAAAAATATGCGCATACCGCCAGTGTGGTTTGATTGAAAACATCTCTGCCGGCTGTATAACGTGTCGTAAGTTCAAGCCCGTTCAGGGTGGATTCCACTGACAGCATATATGATTCCTGTACCCCTTAAGCAATGAGTTGGGTTCAGTGTGTGATATCTAAATCTAACCCATACATCGGTCTCTATGAGCTGTTTCCAGGAAGGTAAAAGCTGGCGATCGCGAGCCAAGCACACATGATCGAGACCGTGGGTGTTACCGCCCGTGTGATGTTTTACACACACACACACACACACACACACACACAAACACACACACAAACACACACACACACACACACACAAACAAGGAAAGCATAAATTTATTATTTCATGTTAATGTCCTTTCTTTTTTTTGTTTTTCCTTTTTTTTTTTTTACATTTTGGGACATGTCTCTCAAGCCTGTTGCACTCTCGTCAGCGTCATCATCCTTGGGCAGAGCGCTGATATGACACACACACAACTTGTGTGTGTATTCTGGAGCCAGGGACGAGGTGTGTCTACGTGTTGCATCAAGACACCGGGTTGACTGTCCACGTCATTCTTATGGGCCATGGCGTGATACTTCGTCAACATAACCTCATCAAAAGGTGTCAGCACTCAGCATCCGCTAGGTGCCAGTACTAGACACTCAGACACTCGGACATCCTGTCTTAGTATAGATTTTATATTAACACATACAAATAATATATAACCAGTACGCTAACATCCGGGAGCTGTCTGTTTCTCTCACCACAGTCTTCACTGCCTGCCTGCAGGAAAACATCTGGCCTTCAGCGTGGAAGGAGGCTCGAGTGGTTCCTGTTTACAAGAGGAGTTCCAGATCTGACCCCAAAAACTACAGGCCCATCTCCTTGCTGTCTGTGGTGGGGAAAGTGTTCGAGAGGATCGTGGCAGAGGTAATCTGTCGTCACCTCAGAGACAACTACCTCCTCTCGGACCAACAGTTTGGGTTCAGACCTGGACGGTCCACCTCTGACCTGCTGATGCTCCTTACCCGAAACTGGCAGGACGCCCTGGATGACGGCCAGGACACTATCGTGGTGGCCCTTGACATAGCGGGTGCCTTTGACAGGGTATGGCACGGAGGCCTTCTAGAAAAACTCCGAACAAAAGGCATCCAGGGTGACCTCCTGCTGCTCCTGGGGAGCTACCTGCAGGTCGTCGTTAACGGGCAGGCCTCTGAGTCCATGCCAGTTGAAGCATCAGTCCCACATGGCTCTGTGCTGGGGCCAGTCCTGTGGAACATCTACGTGGACGATCTGCTCCAGCAGCTGCCAGCAGTCTCGGCTTACGCTGATGACTGTACTCTCTCCTGCTCCTACCCGCGACATGACAGTGGGCGTGCTGTGATGAGGTCAATCAGCAGCTGAGTGTTATACAGGAGTGGGGTACACGTTGGCAGGTGAACTTTGCTCCGGAGAAGACACAGGCAATGGTGGCTTCTCGTTCCCCCGCTGCCGGGCCAGCAGTGGTAGGAAGGATGCGGTTTGGTGGCATTCCTCTCCCACTCCAGGAAGCCGTCAAGGTTCTGGGAGTAGAGGTGGACCGAGAGCTAAGGTTTGACGGCCACACCAAACACATTGCAAAAAAGGCCTCTCACAGGGTCTCTGCCATGCGAAGGGTAGCCAGCTTCCTCGACAGGGGAGGGAAGCTCTTGCTCTACAAGGCCCAGATACGGCCTTACCTAGAATATGCCGCCCT
>JACEEZ010021739.1:77500-102500 GCA_016584305.1 Chionoecetes opilio
GACTGGCCCCAGCACAGAGCCCTGTGGGACTGATGCTTCCATTGGCAGGGACTCGAGGGCCTGCCGTTTTAAAGACGACCTGGAGGGTTCCTCCTGCAGGTAGTCCCCAGGAGCAGCAGGAGGTCACCCTGGATGCCTTTTGCTCGGAGTTTTTCGAGAAGGCCTCGTTGCCACACCCTGTCAAAGGCACCCGCTATGTCAAGGGCCACCACGGACAGTGTCCTGGCGTCATCCAGGGCGTCTGCAGTTTCGGGTAAGGAGCATCAGCAGGTCAGAGGTGGACCGTCCAGGTCTGAACCCAAACTGTTGGTCCGAGAGGAGGTAGTTGTCTCTGAGGTGACGACAGATTACCTCTGCCACGATCCTCTCGAACACTTTCCCCACCACAGACAGCAAGGAGATGGGCCTGTAGTTTTTGGGGTCAGATCTGGAACTCCTCTTGTAAACAGGAACCACTCGAGTCTCCTTCCACGCTGAAGGCCAGATGTCTTCCTGCAGGCAGGCAGTGAAGACTGTGGTGAGAGGAACAGACAGCTCCCGGATATTAGCGTACTGGTTATATATTATTTGTATGTGTTAATTTAAAATCTATACTAAGACAGGATGTCCGAGTGTCTCAGTGTCTAGTACTGGCACCTAGCGGATGCTGAGTGCTGACACCTTTTGATGAGGTTATGTTGACGAAGTATCACGCCATGGCCCATAAGAATGACGTGGACAGTCAACCCGGTGTCTTGATGCAACACGTAGACACACCTCGCCCCTGGCTCCAGAATACACACACAAGTTGTGTGTATCATATCAGCGCTCTGCCCAAGGATGATGACGCTGACGAGAGTGCAACAGGCCTGAGAGACATGTCCACCGGAACCTGAGGTTCAGGCCTCCTTTCCTTATATGCGGCAGACGCAGCGGAGAGGAGACAGAGAGAGAACACAGACATCACCAGGAGAGGTGTTACCTTGCGCTCCTACTCACGACACCTCCCTGTGTGTCTGTGTGTACCCCACACCTGGGGGTGTGGAGTACCTTGTCACGACATTAATTGTACCCGGCTCTGTCTATTAGACATTAGCTTCATTGGCCGTTACTTAACAAACTGCGTGACATTATTAATGTATAAATCTCACAGTGTACAGATATGTATATATATCTTGTAATTATTGTTCTGGTAGTTTATATTAACAAGCCTTATAAAACAACCGCTCTTCCACTTTTATTCAACTACCATCTGAAGTGTCTGACTAGGACGGTATACGCCTACCCATCAACTCTACACTTCTGAGGCAATCAACCCCTACTGTGTCACCAACAGTTGTAAGTATTCTTACTTGGGTTGACCCCAGTTACCTGTAATAACACACAGATAAGGGTAACATAAATGATGACAAGCGTTGGGATATCTTAATAGCTGTGACATCCGTTACCCGTAACATAAAGGTTACTTAAAAGGCGAACATAAATGATGAACAGCTTGGGATACGAACAACCAATAATATTACAGTACCGTAAACTAATGAACAATTAATACACGTGAGCGATATATTGTGGAAACCCATTGAGTCAGTGAACGTAAACAGAGTGAGACAGAGAGAGACACAAAAATTGTTTAAGCTGCGTTAGACAAACACTGGCCTTGCGTGATTTTTCCGCGATTCAGCATCTCCTCCTAAAGATCTCCCCGTTCATATCATTACTCAAACCACAACAAACAGAGTTATCAATTAATAACTCCCCAGTATAGAGAATCCAGCCTATATTGACTCCGAGATTCAGCGACGAGAACAGGAGGACAAAATTCTCTTGCATTAACTGCTCTGGGACTACATATTTTTTTCAAGAGGACAAGAACGAGGACGAGGACGCGTGGAAGAAGAGGTTATCAAAAGGACAAGGACAAGATGTACAAGCTTTTATCATGGCACAGATGGGAGGACAAGATTTGAATTGTTATCATGAAGATAGGACGAGAGGGACAACTAGCCGACTTTTTAATTTCCAATACTTCCAATTCAGCAAACTCCTTGTCAACAGCCAGCCAGCAGCCACTCAGTCGGGAAAACACACAAGGGCCTCTCAGCCAGGACAGCCAATCAGCCACTCAGCCAGCCTGCCAGCGCCCCGGCCAGCCCGTCTAGTCAGCATTCTTCACATCTGTAACAACGCCCTTGGAGGAAGCTCTTCTGATTCAGCAGTACGGAAGGACTTGCCTGAGCTGACTCTACACAATGTTAGTGAGTAAAACAACATCTAGCTGACCTTACATGAGACATATTTTTTAAAACGCCACTCGTTTACATAAATAACACTTAGTGGTGAGATATGTATGTGCACATTTATTTTTGCTTAAATAGCCATGTGAAAGAATTTCAAGTATTTAATTTGTTAGTTGTTTTTCTATAGATGTTTAAATATGCTTACCGCAATATTTCATAATTTTTGTAATTCTTAATAATTTGTTAGCTTCCCTTATATCTAATGTATATATTCAATTCTCCTTCTTGAATTGCCTTAAAAAGCCAGGATATGGGAGATAATAGTTAACTTCATTAATGTTTTACTTATGAATTTATTGACTCCTAAGCAAAAGTTAGAATGTGAGTGAATTATTTGCTAGTATGTATAGTATAGCAGATGTACTCCTAGTCTCTGAGGAAGTAGGAAATGACAGTACAGGGAAGTTAACCTTTTGTTTGAGGAATTAACTCTTGAATTGAGGGATGAATGTAATCACCTCCGAGTACCTCCGTTTGTAACATAAAATAAACTTACTGCACCTCAGATAATCTCCTCTACTAACTCGAAGTCTAATTCTAACACATCCGTTGCAGGTAGTATTGTTTTGCCCCTGCCGAAGACTCTTCCATAGGCCAATAGTGCTATTTCGCCAAGCTTATCTGCCAG
The DNA here is from genome assembly GCA_016584305.1 of Chionoecetes opilio. Taxonomy (NCBI): domain Eukaryota; kingdom Metazoa; phylum Arthropoda; class Malacostraca; order Decapoda; family Majidae; genus Chionoecetes; species Chionoecetes opilio. The sequence continues at coordinate 80,405 of JACEEZ010021739.1, forward strand.
GAAATATTTTTGTCTATGTAAGGATATTATAACATAAAAACTATTAATTTAGCAGCCAAGTCCTGCAAGCACTCGTGTCAAAAGAGATTAATTACTGCCATTGGCACTCTTTATGCACATTTTATGGTTTAGAATACTATTGAAGCTGAAGGCAGCTCTTATCACTTCTTACAGAATGATTAAATAAATACATTACTCTCTGATATGCAATGAAATAACATACATGCATATCTTACTGTGAACATTTTTATTACAGACCCGGAGTCTATATTTTTATTAGCTGAGAAGCTGTACTCCGTATATAATAGGTTCATAAATAACGAAATAAAATATATAAATAAATTTATAAATTCTTAAGAGCAGCAAATGCCAATGTCAAGGGAAGTTACTTCCATGTGGCACTCCCAGCACAGCATTTTTGATTGAATTATAATAGTATTTGAGCTGAAATCAGTTCCTATCACTTTTATTTGGTATGCAAATAATACATATGCATATTTTAATGTTGTGATAATTTTTAGTACCGACCCGGAGTCTGATTTTATTAGCATTACAAGCCGTATCTACTCCTTAAGTTTAAAGAAGCAGGTCTTAAGATATAATAAATAAATAAATACTGCCAGTGCTATTACTCACCTTCTCAAGGCCCTGCTGTGTTTTATCTTCACTCCACACTTCAAGTGTTATTAAGGGACTACGCTGTAGAGTTTTGGCGAACTCAACAGTGAATTTTGAACTTAATATTTGCAGGGATATTAACACATTACTAACAGACTTTGAGTTCATTTTTATTCAAATAACTCATGTTTAGATTATGTTGTAAAGTATTTTACCTGTTTATCGATGACCTAAAGTGCACTGTCCTTATATCATTACTCTTGTTATACCAAACATTCCTCTTTGCTATGTTATCATCTAAGCCCTCACCTTGTATTGGTATTTGTAAGGATTGGCAACACTGAGAATCGGTATATATACACAACGATGTAACACCAGCTAGGTATACATGTCTTTATACAATGCGAGGACGCATTGCTATAAGGGGAGAGCGATATTAGCGTGCTGGTTATATATTATTTGTATGTGTTAATCTAAAATCTATACTAAGACGGGATGTCCGAGTGTCTGAGTGTCTATAACTGGCGCCTAGCGGATGCTGAGCGCTGACACCTTTTGATGAGGTTATGTTGACAAAGTATCACGCCATGGCCCATAAGAATGACGTGGACAGTAGGGTACGCCGAATAACAAACATTATTTTTCTCAACTTTGGCATGCCAATTTCCTATGTAAAATGGAATTCTAAGACGATTTTATCTGTTTCCATTTTTGCATTTCAGCAATTCCTACTATGCAAAATTGCACTTTTATATTGCACCCTTATCGAATAATACTTAAATGAGTACGCAGTGTCCGGTTGGTCCTGTGTATTGCATCATGCACCAATATGAGTTCCAAATGACTAGCGTGGTAAAATTCTTTTTGATCAGTTGGTTCATCAGGCACTACATCACAGTGTCACAGCCTCTACGTTGGCCTAGAACGTGTCCATTATGTCCTTTTTAGACCTGAAACAGGCATGGTCTCCGGTAGTGGGCCCGAGCCCCGGGTGGAACCCGTCTCTGGCCTGCTGCCCTACCACTGCTGCCGCAGCCTCGTCACCGCTTCACGACTCTTTCGGTGCTTGAGTGTGGGGAAAAGAACTCCGGAACCTCGTACGTTTTTGACCAGGATCTCCTGGATCTTATCCCCCGGACAGTGAACAGGTGAATGCAGGCGCCGTGCACCTGGCCAGGCTGCCAGTGATCAGTGTCTGCAAGCTGGTGGCTGACAAGTCAGCTTGGGTGTGATGCGAGATCTTTCACTGGTGTCCCATACTCCTCGCCAGCCCTCAGCTTCAAAATCTGGGGGCACGGCGAACCTGCGGTCGTCCTCACTCTGACTCGCCATCAGCGAGAGGAGGACACATTTTGAGTGTTGTGAACCAATCTCCTTGTCCGCAGTAGAAGGTTTACAGCTGTTTGGACCTTCTTTGGGGTGCGACCTCATCACCGGGGCTGCTGAGTTGTGCTTGGGGCCCGTCCTGTAGTTGTGGTGAACCTTTGATGTCCCTAGAGAGTTTGAAGTACAAATGCAGGCAGTACTTGACTAGGATTTCCAGGGGTTTTTCAGTTTTTGCCAGTCAGTCTGTTCTGGTCAAAATGTACACGAGGGGAACGGGTTGGTGAGCCATCGGAGTGGGACACCTTGCCACACTTGATTAATCAGCTCGGACGGAGAAGCCCCCCTTCACAGCCTGGACAGCTGGTAGGAGACCTGTGGTCAGTGGGGCATGTTGACCGGAGTACTCCGGGTAATTTCCGTGAGACTCACGCCTGGCATCCTCTGAATTCTGCGTTGTTAAGCATCCCTTCATGCTGGACAGCAGGGCTGCACACTGGACCGGAAGCAATGTCAGATGAGGTAGGCCGTCGATGCTGGTGATAAGGTGGCGAGGGGCAATCGTTGTGTGCAATACGATATTACTCAGAAGAGCTTCGTCCCAGCATCTTCTCCAAATGGCTTGAGTACCACCCCTTTCCCCCCCGTGTGGCCCTAGTTAGTCACTTGCAGTACGATCAGTGAGCTGTTGTAGTGTATGTCACAGCAGATCATAGAGAGCCTGAGCCACTTGAAAGCAGGCTTCTAGGTGGCACGGATCCTCTGGTACAAAGTGCCAAGGACTTCCAGCGGCCCCTTCTGTCACTGACACATGTCTCCTGATAACTTGGGTGCAGTTTCCATAGCTGTCGGGCACCATCGCCCTGGTCTTGTCTTTCCTCCCATCGTAACCCAATAAATATTTTGGTTCCTGGTTAGGGTACGGCGTAAACAAAATCTTTTCCAACTTGCATGCCCTTTCCTATGTCAAATGGAAAACTAAAAACGATTTTTGAATTCCATTTTTGCATTTTAGCAAAATTTTTAATGCAAAATTGCAAATTTAAACTAGGGGTTTTGCATATAAAAATAAAAATCCATTTTTGCATAGCAAGAAGTGCTCAAACCCAAAAGTTAAAGCGGACAAACCACCCTTACAATTCAATTTTACATAAGAAAATACCCTGCCTAATTCGAAATAATCTATATTTCACTTTTCAATGGACCTACGGCGTACCCTAATGGACAGTCAACCCGGTGTCTTGATGCAACACGTAGACACACCTCGCCCCTGGCTCCAGAATACACACACAAGATGTGTGTGTGTCATCTCAGCGCTCTGCCCAAGGATGATGACGCTGACGAGAGTGCAACAGGCCTGAGAGACATGTCCACCGGAACCTGAAGTTCCGGCTTCCTTTCCTTATATGCGGCAGGCGCAGCGGAGAGGAGTCAGAGAGAGAACACAGAGATCACCAGGAGACATGTTACCTTGCGCTCCTACTCACGACACCTCCCTGTGTGTCTGTGTGTACCCCACACCTGGGGGTGTGCAGTACCTTGTCACGACATTAATTGTTCCCGGCTGTGTCTATTAGACATTCGTTTCATTGGCCGTTACTTAACGAACTGCGTGACATTATTACTGTATAAATCTCACAGTGTACAGATATGTATATATATCTTGTAATTATTGTTCTGGTAGTTTATATTAACAAGCCTTATAAAACAACCGCTCTTCCACTTTTATTCAACTACCATCTGAAGTGTCTGGCTAGGACGGTATACGCCTACCCATCAACTCTACACTTCTGAGGCAATCAACCCCTACTGTGTCACTAACAGTTGTAAGTATTCTTACTTGGGTTGACCCCAGTTACCTGTAATAACACACAGATAAGGGTAACACGGGCGCACTTTTTTAACAGATGCGGGCTGACGTCATCAGGGCCAGTGGCTTTTTTGGTGTCGAGCTCTCGCAGGATGTGCTCGACCTGCGCCTGCGTCACCTCCACCTTGTGGACTGTCTCTTCACACTGCTGCTCTAGACGAGGTTGGGGCTGCCAGGGGGCCTCCACCTTCAACTTTGCACAGAAGAGATTAGCCAGCAGCTGAACCTTCTCATTGCTGCTGACAGCCGCTGTTCCGTAGTGCTTGGTGAGGGGAGGAATTGAATCTTGGCGGCTGATTCCCTGTTTTTCCTTAACCAGGTACCACCAAGTCTTGTTTCCCACGCCTGGGCCTCGTAGTTTGCGGCGCAGGTCCTCCTCCCAATTTTTTTATGGCCCATTTGCTAGACACCACCATCCTCCTGCAGGCCGCCCGATGCAGGTCCTTGTTACTCCGAGTCGGGTTCCACTTGAAGCGGAGCCACGCTGAGTACTTGGCCTCGGCAGCAACACGGCAATGGTAGCCAAACCATGGCTGATCCGTGGGCTTGATGGTGTAGTCGCGGTGTGGCATATGGCGTCTCTGAAGGACCATGAGGTGGAAAGTAAGGGCTCGCGACATATTATCCGCCCCGTCCCGTAGCAAGGCACCTCACGCCGTGATACTCAGGTCACGGCGAAAGGAGGCCCAGTCCTCCTTATCCCACAACCAGACAGTACGGGAGGTGGCCCTGTCCCGAGCCATGCCTATATCTATCTGTGTTAAGACAGCGTGGTGGTCAGAGCTGCCCACTAATCCCAGCTGGTGACAGCAGAGAGTGTCCCCCCGTAGGGTAGAGATGACAGGGTTCAGTGTCCCCCCCCCCCCCCCGCTCGCGTGTAGGGAAGGTCACGTGGTCCGTCAAGCCCTGCACAGTGAGGAGGCTCTCATAGGCATGCTGTTCCAGGTGGTGGTTGAGGTCGCCCACCACCAAGACGTGCCTGCAGCGGTGCTCCAACATCTGGTCGTCCAGGGCCCCAGTGAGGTACTGGAGCGAGGCGGGTCCCTGACGTGGCGGGCGATACATGTCGCACAGCAGGATGGCTGATCGGTCAGCCAGCACTACCCGGAAGAACATCACCTCCATATGGGGAGGCGGGACCACATCGAGTTGCCGGGCTTGCACTCCTTCGTTGAAGCAGACAGCCACACCGCCACCTGCTCGCTCAGAGCGGTCCCACCTGCTCCATTGGGTGTAGCAACGTACCTTGCCGAACGTCGGCTCCACCTCGTTGTTGAGCCAGGTCTCCGTCACCACAAATACGTCATCACTATGTCGTAGTACACAGTTGTGGGTCAGGTCTCTCTCTCTCTCTCTCTCTCTCTCTCTCTCTCTCTCTCTCTCTCTCTCTCCTCTCTCTCTCTCTCTCTCTCTCTCTCTCCTCTTCTCTCCTCTCTCTCTCTCTCTCTCTCTCTCTCTCTCTCTCTCTCTCTCTCTCTCTCTCTCTCTCTCTCTCTCTCTCTCTCTCTCTCTCTCTCTCTCTCTCTCTCTCTCTCTCTCTCTCTCTCTCTCTCTCTCTCTCTCTCTCTCTCTCTCTCTCTCTCTCTCTCTCTCTCTCTCTCTCTCTCTCTCTCTCTTCTCTCCTCTCTCTCTCTCTCTCTCACCATGCTTGTGGTGCTGGCGATCAGCGTGTCCATATGGGGGTCCCACAGCTCCAGGATGAAGGTCTGCGGCAGCCCCCCGTCAAAGCCCGCCATGCAGCGCACGTGAACCACCGACACCGACAGGTTGAAGGAGGAACAGTTGTGCAGCGGGTCCGGGCGTCCTGCGGGAAAGAGCAAGAGTGCTTGATGATGAAAGGACCAGGAAGGTGAATGGATGCGGCAGAATACAACAGGGACGATGTAGACCTCTTGTAGTCACCGTTGATGCACTCGTAACCCACCTGCAGGAAAGACGTGGAAGACGCAGGGGAGGCGCTGCTGACCCACGGCGTTGGCGCCCCAGCAGAGCAGCGTGCCGTAGTCCAGCTCCGTGTTGGGCGTGTAGCGCACCGTGGAGCCCGACGCGGTCACTTGGATGTGCTCCTGAGAGGATAGAAGGGTCAGGAGAAAGGAAAACGATATGTTGTCAATTAACTAAATATATGTTTGTTTATGCACGTAATGAAAACAAGAAGAAAAAACTGCTTCTACTCATGAAAACACACAAACACACACACACTCTGTTGACCTTGTTTATTGAGTTTATATTTATTTTACCCTCTTATTGTATAGGCCTCTTCCATTTGCGACATTTCAGGAACCAGTTCACGGAACCCAAGAACTCAGGCGTTTCATTTGCGCACGAAAAACTGGGTCCAAGGCGACGCGCGTAGTGAATCAGCATAACCCTTGAACCTTCTCTACCCACATTGGGAGGTCGGTAGACAGTACAGTTTTCAGTTCATAACAAATAAAGGCCGCCTTGGGCCCTTTTTCATCTTATCGTGAAGGGTTTTCCGCATGCACGAGTCGGAGAGGATGTCAGCCAGGCCTACAAGGGGCACTGGTGGAGGAAAGTGGTCCCGCGATCTTAATCTTGATATGATCCCTTACAATCACTGCTTAATTGCCACTTACTGTTTTTTTGTTTGTGTTTTAAGCAGACGAGGTGCAGTGTTATGCTACAGTCACATTGGCATCACGGTATAGCGCGGTACAACTACGGCGTCAACCGTGTTCTACCGGCTATTTTATTGTGTTTACACCGTGTGCTACCGCGCTATACCGTGTTGTACCTCGTTCAGCCGTGTTGTACCGTGGTTGATAACGGTGTACCGGGGACCTGATTTTTTGTTTTTTTAATGTAAAAAAATTAAAAGTGAGTATCACGGCGACGCGCTGTACCGTGTCCCTCGCCTCTGCCGTGCTCTATCGTGCTCTATCGTGTTGGGATCGTGTTAGTACTGGGTCTACCGTATCTCTACTGGCCCTACCGTGTATACACCGTTAATGTACCATGTCTCAAGGACACTGCCCGACTCCAAATCCAGCTCCTTGCCCTTCTCAGTCCACAACCTGGCCTTCCTTGCCCCGTCCTTAAATTCCTTCATGGTCTTCGTGAAGAGGAATGGATGTTCCCGCAACCACTCTCCCAACCTCGTCTCCACCTCATCACTCATAATGGTACCAAAGTTTCTACGTCTCTTCTTACGTGTGTTGGAGGGGTCAGTGAGTTCGTCAATGTTTGCAAGTTGTCCCTCATGGGGTCCTTCATTGTCGGGCATCGTTTTCTCTGGGGAGTTTTCAGTAGGTGGCGGCGATGGTGACAGGGGAGAGATCGGTGATGAAGGCGCTGCCTCTTCCTCTTCCTCTGAATCCGGTTGTTTTTTGGACCTTTTTCTTCGGCGCTCGAACAGGAGCCTTTGTCATTACGACAAGAGTCTTCTTCCTGGGAGGCATGTCTCTTTATCTTCTCATGTCTTCTCCTATTTCTTTGTCTTCTCTCCTTCTCTGTCTTCAACTTTTCTTCTGTGTCGTTTTCTTCTCGTCTGTTTCTCTGTGTTCGCAACGTTCAACTTTTTCTTGAAGGCTCTAGTAGATGTGTTTCGCTCGGAGGCTGAAGCACATATGATCTGTAACCGAAAACGTATTCCAATTTATACCATTTGCACGAACACCGCACTTTACCGTGCTCTACCGTGTTCGTACCGCGCTGTACCGTGTTTATACCGTGCTCTACCGTGTCTCTACTGCGCTCTACCGTGTTTGTACCGCGCTCTACCGTGTTATATCGTGTTCTTTAATTTTGTTACCGCGCTCTACCGCTCTCTACCGCGCTATACCGTGTTTATACCGTCATTGTATCGTGTCGGCACCGTGTTTATACCGCGCTCTACCGCGCTCTACCGCGTTGTACCGTGTGTCTACCGTATCTCTACCGTGAAATCGATGACCGTTGACCCTCGAGACGACCGTCGACGCTTTTTTTGAAGATTTTCAGCGCGGTAGAGCACGGTACAGCATCGTGCTGTGTACCTTATTTCTTTGTACACTTCTTACCGTTTGTAGTTCTGTATGGTTCTTGGTGCCGTGAACTGACTCAGGACCATGTAATTGCTTGTTCAATATTCCCTTCGTTCACTATTCTTATACTGTTGGGACAGGAAATACACACAACTCCAGTTCTGTTATATTATTCACAATGTTAGTCTAGCATAAAAACAAGGACGTTACGGACAATGAGTCTTTTTTTTTTTTGGGGGGTTTTCGGGTGGGGCTGGTGGGGGGAGAGAGGGGGGAAAAGGGTGTTTTCCTTTTTTAATCTTTTTTTTTTTTTTTCCCCCCAAAAATTTTTTTGTCTTAAAACTTTTTTGGGAGGATTTTTTTTTATGTTTTCCTATTTTTTGTTTTTTCCTTTTGTTTTTTTTTTGTGTTTTTTTTTTTTTTTTTTCCCTTTTAATTTTTTTGGTTTTATTTTTTTTTTTTTTTTTTGTTTCCAAAAGTTTTTTTTAAAATTTTTCCAAAGCCCTTTCCTTTTTTTTTTTCCCCTTTTTCCGTTTTTATGCTTAGTGGTTTAAAGGAGTGTTGGGGCCTTTAGTGAAATGGTTTTTAAAGTTCGGAGTTTTAGGAACCCGTTTTTAAAGTTTTTGGTTGGAGGAAACCCCTTAGTTTTTTAAAAGGGGGGTTTTCTGACTTAGGTAAAAAGGCCGTTGGGAGCCCTGGGAGTTTTTTGAAAAGCCGGTGAGAGGTAAAGATGTGGGTACCTTTTTTTTTTTTTGGTTTTTTGGTTTTTTTGATAATAAGGAATGAATTTTTTTTAAAATATTTTGGGGATATTCATATGGGGAAGGAAATAAAAATTTTTGTTTAAAAATTTACTGAAAAAGGGTAGAAATATAGGGAATATGAGGGGTTGGGTTTTTTGGGTTGGGGGTTTTTTTGGTGGGTAAATTGTATTTAAGCCGGTTTCTTTGTGTAAAAGGGTTTTTTTTTTTGGGGGGGGTTTTGGTTTTGGGGGGGGGGGGGGTTTTTTTTGGGGGGTTTTGGGGGTTGGGGAAAAAGAAATAAAGGTTGGGGTTGGGGAAAAAGAAATTGGGAAAAGGGAAAAAAGATTGGGAAGTAAAAAAATTTGATTAAGGGTTAGCCTTAAATTAAAAAAAAAAAAAAGGACCAAGGGGAAAAGGGGAAAAATTTTTGGGGTGAAAATGGTTTAGTAAAAATTTTTTTTGGGAAAAAAAATGAGTTTTTTTTGTGGGGGGTTTAAAGGGGGAAAAAAAGGGTTACGGGCTCCGGAGGGTTTTAAAAGGAGGGGGGGGGGGTAGGGGGAATAAAAAGGGGGGGGGGGTGGAAATGGGGGAAAGGGGGGGGGGGGGGTTGAGGGTCAAAGGGAAAACCCAAGGGGGCAATCCGCCCAGGGTCTCCCCCCCAAGGTTTTTTTTCCCTTTTTAAAGGGAAAAAAAGGGCCGGGGTTTTGGGGGGGGTTTTTGGCTAAATTTTTTAAAAAAACTTCCCTTTGAATTGGGGGGGTGTTAATGGTGGGTTGGGCGGTGGTCGGGGGTTGGGAAAATTTAAAAGACTAATTTGTCCCTTAAAATTTTCAGGGGAAAAAGGGGTTGAGGTTTAGCGAGCAACATATATAAGGGGAAGGGGTTTGTCCACCCCGAAAAGAAGAAGTGAGGGGGTTTGTTGATACTCCTTTTAAGATGAATTTAAAGGAAGCGAACAGAGAGACCATTGTCCCCAAGTTTGAGAAAAAACCCTTAGGACATGACGTAAAGCCTCTAGAATCTTACGATTCGCCCTTTCAGTAAGACCGTTAGACGCTGGGTGATGGGGAACAATGAATGTCTGCGAAGTTTTAAAGCTAAAACCCCAAGCTCGACCTAAAACCCTACCTGAGCAAGGAGTTCATTTCGAAATTCAAACCGCCGTGTCTGAAAGTTGACTTTTGGTGTTGTGAAAGGATTTATTACAGATCAAAAGGCTCGAGCCCCGGACTGCTGACTTGTCACGGAGGGGACTAAAATGAAACCCCTACCGAAAAAAAAAATGATTTGAACAAGCAGACAAATATGATAGCCCGACGTAGCTCGAGGAACTTGAGGAATCAACAACTACTTATCCCAAAAAACGTTCGGAATTGGGTATTAAGCAGGGTACAGGGAAAGATGAAGACTTTTGTGAGCGCGCAGGGGAAAGACACTTTTAAACATGTTGAGTGACTCGCGTCCTAAATGTCGGCCACCAGTACCCCGAAAAAACCCGAAAGTTCGTACGTAAACACCTGGATGAGCGGCTTGTACCGAGTCATGACTGATAAGTAGTAACTGAAAAGCAAGGAATCAGGTATGACAAGTTGTGACACATCTCTCGGGGGGAGGGGTTTGGGAGGGCGGCTCGGCGGATGGAAGGCCATTTTCAAGGCAAAATTGTGAAGCAGGAATAGGTACCCGAGGGAGAGACGACTTGTCGTCCTCTTTGAAGAAAAAATGACCTGCCCCACAGCGGGTCAATCACGTTGCCATTATAGTACGTCTTCCGTTATCTCCGATTGCAGTGAGCCGTAACCAAAGAGCAGCAACCCTAACAGATCGGGAGAAGGCGTTCTGCACGACTTGAGTTTACCAGGAACAACTCGATGGGTGGACGATAATCCTCTAGAATTACCACCAGCTGCAAGACGACCCCGGGAAGATTACGACCTTTTAAAAAAATCTTTGATAGCCTGATGATTGTGTAGACGTAATGGGAATCCTAAATGAGGCGCGGAAGCCCCCAAAAAATGTAAGGTTTCAAGATCAAAAACCAATCTAAAATCCCCTCTGAACAGACTACTTTAAAACGGGGGCGTTTCTTCCCTCTGTCTCTGCTTGCTAGAGCAGCCCCAAAGCCAGTCCGATGACCCGTTAAAATGATGATGGCTGGTCAAAATCAGAAAAGCTAAACCCGGCGCCGTGGGTAAATCTTTTTGAGATATTGAGTTTAAAATGCATGTTCCTTCATTCCCCCCCAACAAACAAGTTTTTCCGAAAAAACTTTAAAATGGGGAAAGGAGCGTGCATTAGGAAAAACTGGCGGTAGAACCCTAAAAACCCAAAAAATGATTGATTTCCCTTTAACAGAGGTGGGGCGGGGGGAAATTTCGACCCCGGGGTCTTGTCATCTGACTTTGTGACCATTTTGCGTCAAAAACATGACCGGGGAAAGAAGACGTGTGGAATTTGTCGCAAACATATTTAATCTGAGTGTCTTACCTATTCAAAAAAACCCAAGCTATCACCCGACATCATCCCAGCAAACCCCCTAAATAAATACTTCAGTGATAGTGGGTTGAATTAGGGCTGTATTTTTTTGATCAATACTGCAATACTTTGTCCATGTGGTCCCGATCGGGGCCGCCCGTAAAGAAAAGAGCGGGGTGGGGCTATCGTGGGCGTCAAGGGGGTTTTATCAACCAAGAAACTTGAGGGAAATTGTTTCGTTTTGTATTCTAACAGGTCCTATTGGTTTTATCACTTATATATGTACAAAATTAACGATGTAAAATCTCTTTTTTTTATACGAGAAAAGATGTTAACCCCATGAGGGCTGGAATTACTATTCTCTAGAGTGGCGACGAGCCCGCTACCCGGCCCCTGGGCCAGTTTTTTATTCCTTGGCCTAAAATCAAATAAGATACCCAAATGACACGCCCCCCAAATAAAGGTGCTAACTTTTTAATTCAATCTTTCACCCGGGGAATTTTAATTTATCGTATCCCGTACTAATAATTTATTTAAATTTTTAATTTTTTCCCCTTCCCTTAAAATTTTATCTATCCCTATACGCGCCCTCCTATATGAAGGGAAAAATCCCTCTCACTAGAGGGGGGGGGGGGAAACAACTACCATCTACCATTATGAAGGGTGTTTGGGGGGAAAATTTCCCCTGGGGGCCCGGGCGAAAACTGAATTACGCTTCTTTTGGGACATCACCCGGCCACATAGTGCCGGGAATTTCAATAGGGGTTTCGGAAACTGGGGTCTTTAGCTATTTTTAAAAATTAACACTCTGATAAGGTACCAGTGAATAGCTGCATTCTTATCGGGGGGAGTTTAACCCTGAAAGGAAATAAAACCCTGCAGGGAATATCCCCTGCGGAGTATTAAACCCTGCAGGGAATTTTAAACCCCCGCGGGGGAGTTTTAACCCTGCAGGGAATAGATGTTATAGTACCCAGTATAGTCATCCCCATTGACCTAAAAGGGTTTTTGGGATCTCTTTATCACGGGAAGTTCAGGGCCCTAATGGAACATCTACACTCATCTATTAAATTTAATAAAATTTGAGGTAATATTTGACTGCCTTCTCCATATTTTCCAAAAATTACACCTGTTGGGAAAAAAATTGAGCCATTCCGCCAGTATGACCCCTATGTATTCTTCCACCAAAATTTATTAAGATAATGGCGTTTGGGTTATTTGGGATGGCACTTTTATTTGGAAAATCCTTAAAAAATTTCGACCTCGAAAACTAATCCCATGATCGGGAAACGACCCAATAATAAAATTTGTTCCTATGGGGGGCTGAAGCCAATACTGATATCCTCGGGAAATACCTGCTTCTTTTGTGTATCAAAACTTCAAAAAATAGACTATCCCCTTTTATTCCCCTTGCAGGGATATTCCCCCTGCAGGGAGTATTAACCTTGCAGGAGTATTAAATCCTGCAGGGAAATTGCTCAAAAAGGAAAAACCTTTTTATATGTCTATCACGGATCTGGGATCAATTCGGTTTCCCCTTTATTTATCTTCAATTGCCCCTCCCCTAGGGGAAAACCCATATTGGATTATTTTACACTTTTTCAGCCGGGTGGGCCCCTTTTAAAAAACCAAAATCCTGTATTAAATGTGGGTTGCTATCTCCTTGCACACTTATTTTAGGATTCTCATTTGCAATTTTCTTATGTTTGGGAAATACCATTTTCCCTCTAAAACCTCCTTATTGGTTTTGGGCCCAAGAAATGGTTCCTATTCTGGTATTAATAGGGTTGTGCTGCTAGGAATACTCTCCTGTTGACTGGGGGTAGTGGGATGCGTCCCATTATTACCTTACCACCAGCACTATGAACTTTGGACGTTATTATTTTGATGACCTTCCTTAGGTATCGCCCAAAAAACGCTCCTTTATTAATTGGAAAGGTCCATCCACGTTTTTAAAAGGTATTACTAATAGTTTAACCCCTTTTCCCCTCGCTTTCTGCTGTGTCCTTTTTCTTTAACATTAACTGATCCAATTTTATTGACTACTACAGCACTCCCCTACATTTATATTTTCCCCAAATTTGGACTAGGGGTTGAACTATGTAAAAAGGTTTGAGCCTCATTATTGGCAAAAAAACCTGATAGGGCTATGTTCATTTATTAAGTATGGGTAGTTGAAAAATTCAAATATCTCCTGCTTATGAAGATCTTTTGCACCACTGTCAAACATCGTTTTTACATTGACTGAATGCCCATTATGGCTCACTTCAAACCCGCACTTGGAACAGCTGCTGAACCTTTTATTTGTGACTCCCATTTTAACTACTGTGGGTCTGAGTTATTATACTGATAGGAAAGAGACGAGTTATGAAAATTTTCTTCATTTCCTACAATTCTTAAGCTTATGGGCTCCTTTTTGAAGCTTTTTCCAGGAGACAGGTTAGTAATCCCAAAGCGTTTTAAAACCTTCAACCTCGTTAACAATCTGAAATATTACTGTGGAGGGCTTATGTTTTCCCCTCACTAAGACACAATTTTTTCTTCGTATTCCTATTAGTACCCTGGATATGGGTTTGTATCTTTTTATTTGAGTATGTCTAATGGTTTACTGTAAGCTGAAAAGTTTAATCGTAGTTACAGGCATTTTTGTTTTGCGTAGCAGGCGTAGGATAACTACCCACTAACCAGGCCCTTTAAAACTCTGAGGTGGCTGATATCCGATTACCTTCGGGCTTAATAATCGTGTCTCCCGGTGGGGGGGGGTTCTTGCGTAATACCTTGAAAATTTTGGGGTTAAAGAAGCTTTAACTGTAGATTGAATATGACACCTCCATATCCCTCTTTTAAAATTACCTTATGGGATTCTTTGCATTCGTGTTCATGATTGAAAACTTCTAAAATTATTTTTTTAACCCAAAGTTTGTCTTTTTTAAAACTTCAATAGCAAAAAGCCGTCTCATATTTTTCCCCTCTAGTTTTTAGCATTACAGACCTGTTTTTAAAACTATTATGTCTATAGGGTTAGTCCCAGCTGCTTTATCACCTATTTATAATCTGTCAGCCAACCTAACTTAGGGCTAATTTTGCCCTTCCGTCTGATTTTTAATTGATTACTAAAATGAAATATTAAATGAAAGATTACGTTCAAAATCATTGTTAGTTGAAATTTAAATTATATTAAAATGCGGGAAGCCTTTTTCTCCTAACAAGGCGCAAAACCAGGCCTATGGCCAACCCCCACTTTAGGTATTCAACTAACTAGTAGAAAACCTCTGATCTATCTACTACCCAGGGTAGGGCCCAAATGGTATTGAACAGCTGAGTCTTTTTTACGCCACAAAAACCCCGCCCCCAGCCCAAAACCCGATTGTGGTGGGCTCATAACAAAACCCCAAAATTTAAAACCCACTTTGAATCACTGATCATCAATTTTCCTCATGGGGGCCCCAAAAATGTGGAATTTATGTCACATACTATTTAATCTGAGTTTTTTACCTATTAATAAAACCCATGCTATCCCCCGACCATCTCCCAGCAATCAAAAACTAGGATACTTATGGGTGGTAGTGGGTTTAATTAGGCTGTGGTTTTGATCTCCGAATAAAATATTTTTATCCGATTGGTCCCCGGGGGTCGGGGGGCCGCCCGTGAAAACAAGAGCGGAGGTGGAGGGGTATGTGGTCGAGTGGGTTTTCACACCCGTAACTTGGGGCAATTGTTAATAGTGTTTTATTCTAAACGGTCCATTGGTTTTATCACTTTATATTACAAAAATTAAAGTATGTACAAATTTCTTCTTTTTAATAAAGAAAAATGTTAATCCCATGAGGGCTGTAATGATTCGATTTCTCTGAGAGTGGCGACGAGCCCGGGATCCGGTCCTAAGTCCGTTTTTTTTCCCCATGCTTGAATCTAAGGATAGCCAAAGACCGCACTCCAATCAGGGGCTAATTACTTAATGCAAAGCTTATCAACCCTGGGAATAAATTTCCTATCCCCGTACAAACTTTTCTTAAAAAACCCCTTTAAATTTTCCCGTTACCATTACTTATATATTATAAAACATATCCCCTTCCCCCCCTCCTATGGCGAAAACCCCTCACTAGGGGGGGGGGAAAAAAACTACCACTCTACCATTATGAGAGGGGTTTGGTGAAAAATTTCCACAAAGCTTCTTGAAAAATGACACTTTGTAGCTTGACTTTTAACCCGGGATGAAGAGACCCCTTAAAAAAACATGACCTGTGGAATGGTCTCTTTATCGCGTGCACCCACTACGTCATCCAAAAAGCAAAAACACGGGACCGGGAGATCACGAAAAAATTCGTTAATGAGAAGTTGAAAAAATAGGCGAATTTTTTCCCCATAGGCAAACGTAGGTAGTGAAAGTGCCCCGCGGGGTGCTGAACACAGTAGCGGGCGCCCATTTTGGGGGCCAAAAGGGACTGCCAAAACCGGACTAAAATCAAGAGAAAATAAATACCGCGTTAGGGTTTCCCCTGACGCAAAAAATCGCAAAACAGGGTGGAACCGTTTGGGGGGCAGTAAACTGATTAGGCGCCTAACTGCAACTGGCCTAAAAACACCATCTCTCTTAGGGAAAAAGAAAAAATGGGGGTGTTCCATGGTGGTCACGGGGTCGACAACCCCGTCTTTTGTTTTCCTTAAAAAAAAATACGAAATACTACGCACCTGACTATGAGGCAGACGTAAGCAGGAAAAATACACAGGACGCGCATC
This sequence comes from Chionoecetes opilio, assembly GCA_016584305.1. NCBI lineage: Eukaryota > Metazoa > Arthropoda > Malacostraca > Decapoda > Majidae > Chionoecetes > Chionoecetes opilio. Next base: position 96,160 of record JACEEZ010021739.1, read on the forward strand.
AGGAAGGGGCTCATCTTTTGCTCAAACAATGGGGGGGCCCCAGAGTTGCCACGGAGAGCTACAGCCCAGGATACTGGAATAATGCTGTAAAGGTGGGTTTTTAAAAACTTGGTAATCAGTATCATGAGTGAAGGCGTTCGCAAGAAAATCATTAAAAGCTTCGGGAGGAGAATGTGTAACCGTTGAAGCTAGGGAAAGAATCTGGGGGGGAGATTCTTTTTACGGCGAAGGTACCTAAATTCACCCAAACAAATGCCCCTTTTTCGAGATTTGTTGCCCATTTCCCTTATCACCAAAATGGGAATATGACCATCTTGCACCCGAGCAAAACCTGATTTGGACAAACCACGGATTCTCACTGATTCAGAAAAAGAGACTACGTCCGTACCGTCGGGACTTTTTCGTAAGCGAACACGTAAATCTGAACAAAAGAGGGTCTAGGATACTGCAGGGCCTGAACACATTGACTGTTGGTGCGTTTTAAGCAAAAAACAGGAAACGAAACAGGAGAACTACCGGAGGTGTCGGGGATCGTGGCTGAAGCCTGAGACAAAGGGCGGGGGCCCCGGGGGGGGCGATGTAGGTGTGGGTCATGAAGCGCTGTGGGGTCATAATCAGAGCAGGGAGGGGCGCAATTCCTCTCGCCGTGCAAAGGGCAGGGAAGGGGTTTCAAAATTGGACAGACTGACCCCCGGTAAGGGGTAAAAAACACACCAGGAAAAATATCCCCATGAAATCGAAAGCAAGGGGGGGAGCCCAAAAATCCGCAGAAGGAAGTGCTACTCTTAAAATGTAAATTTGACGCGGGCGGCTTCCGCGCGCATGGAAACGAAAAAGCCAAAAAGACCCAAATTTCATTGAAAATTTGCCGTCGCACCACTGTAGACACTCGTAGGCAAAATGGGGAAAAATTTAATTGGACCTTTGTTGCAAAGCTGAAAAGTTGACTCTGCTAGTAGTTTATTTGGCACCCGTATCAATGGGGAGAGCCGTCGTGATGAAAACTAACGACGGACAGCCAAAAACCCTTTTCAAGGAATGCTTCCGAGGAGGGATTACCTTTTAGAGAGGAAAAAAACGGACCCGTGGGACCTTGCGAGTAGGGGGAACCTGTGACTGACAAACCGGGGGAAGGGGAGTCGAACGCCGGGCACGAAGGGAAGGGCCTCCCCTCATGAAATTCCTACCAGTCGTTCCGCTGGCTTTTAGGAAAAAGAGGTGTCGGGGGGATGAGAGGGCCCTCTTTTGGTAAACACCATTGATCCGTGGAACCACGAATTGACTAACTGAACTGCTGGGGACGGGGGCGACAATCCCTAATGGTGACCAGGGGGTTTTTGCAGTATCAAGGAGGGGTTTGGGCCCCCCGATACGAAATGGAAGGGGGAGGGGCGGAGGGTTGGGAGGGTCCACTTGTTGAAAGGGGCGCGGGCCTGGGGAGCCGGAGCAGAACTGAGCGACGGGAGCAAAGATAGAGCGCAATTTAGCCTCTACAGAACCTTTAGGGCATGATGGTAGATGAAGGGGGAACTGGATGTCTCTGGGGAACTGACAGCTTGGCGGGGAGGAGTTCGTGTAAAGGCATTAAGGAATTTAAAAATGATCTTTGGGCTTGCAGCGGCAGCATTAGCCCTGGGGGTGAGTGAAGGAATGACAATTTGTCGGAAACCCAAACCCGAAACCAGCAGCATCAGGGGGAAAGAGACCGAATTTTTCGAATGGTTCTTCAATTTCCAACTAGCTAGACATGTCATTATCAAACTGGCAAACTTTTGTCAATGGTCCAGAAAGAGGAAAAAACATTACTACGGGAGAAAACGTTTTCCCAAAAAAGGGGGCACCGCAGGGGTTTATCACAAATTTATACATGCCGCATAAAGGACCTTTTTCCGACTGGTGAGGGAGGACGTGACACAGCATCCGAAATCGTCTGTAAAAATAGCAAATGGTGGGGGATCATTTCCAACCAAGGGATAAATCAGTGGTAGGGATGCCTTTGGGGGGGGAGGGGGCAGGAAGGTAGGGGGGGGGGAGTAAAAGGGGCTGGGGGGGACAGGGGCAGCAGGAAGCCCATGGGGGCGTCGTTGCGGGTCTTGGTCGGTCAGAAGGCATGGTTAAGGAAAGAGGACTAATACAAAAAAAAAACTTTTCCAGAACGGTAGGGGCGGGGGTAATGCCTCCTCTAAAAACACAGAAAAAAATGACACTAAAAAAAAAAAAACTATAAAAATGCGGACGTTTTATTTAATCAAAAACGTACAAAAAATGGAAATCGTAAAAACTGTGTATGTCTGTGTACGTTACCATGAAGATCTTGCATGCCGCTAAAGGGGGTCCTCACACTCCCCGGAGAGAGACCTGAAGGGGCCGCGGGCGCAAAAAGACAAGCGGGGGCGCGGGGGGAAAACGGCGTCACGCTGCCCGGATCGGGGTGCCACAGACAGACACAGCAAACCTTGGTGTGGAGAACCACTGACTCAACAACGTCTAGGTGGCGACAGGAACGAGGGGATGGGGGTGAAGGGGGTGTCGGAACAGGCGATGAATGGACGGGAACCCCTGGGCCAGGGAACGTGCACCAAAATTGGGGAGAACACGGGAACAGGAACAAAAGGCTAAATGTAAGGGAAAGCAGCCAGGAGTGAGGTTGACGGGGAGTAAAAGTCGCGAGCAGTGAGACGGTCCGAGGCGCGGCACGCGGGTAGGGGTTGCGAGTAAACGTCGCACAGCCCAAACGGGGGACTAAAGGGGGTGGTATTACGTGTCATCGCTCCCCCATCTATGTCCCCTTTTTTTTGGGAACTTCTTCGTTTTTTAGTTCTTTATTTTCTTGGGGCCGTGGAGTGACTCAGCCTTGTAAATTTCTTCTTCAAAATCCCCTTCGTTTCCTATTCCCCTACTGTTTGGGGGGGAAAAACACCAAATCCAGTTTTGGGATATTATTCACAGTGATAGTTTTAGCTACCAAGACGTATTACATGAGACATCCGAAAAATTACGGTATGGTCTCAGGGCACTCCTCATGGCTCCTAAGCTCTGGGGGCTACCAAAAACACTTTTGATGAAGCCGGTACAAAAGAAAAAATCGGACACGGTGCGTGTCGCTGTATACAAAAGGGGAAAAAGTTTAAGGGGCTAAAGAGAGGAGAGAAAAATTGGAGAGTAAAATTTTGAGCATATTCCCTTTGGGCTTGAACCGGACATACAGCTTAAAAGTCGGGCCATTCAAAGAATATTGGAAGGAAGGTGCGAGAGAAGAAATACGAGAGAGGAAATAGGAGACATATACCAGAGAGAGAGTAATTGGATACATGGGAGAGAGAGAAGTAATTGGAGACAGTACATGCTGTCCTGCGCTCTATCTTGTCATACCGCGCTATATCGTGTTCACGCCGTGTTCACGCGTGACTGTAGCCTTAGCACCAATAAATTGGCTAGCACGCCGGGCGAGTAGTCTCTCTCTCTCTCTCTCCTCTCTCTCTCTCTCTCTCTCTCTCCTTCTCTCTCTCTCTCTCTCTCTCTCTCCCCTCTCTCTCTCTCCCCTCTTCTCTCTCTCCTCTCTCTCTCTCTCTCTCTCTCTCTCTCCTCCTCTCTCTCTCTCTCTCTCTCTCTTCTCTCTCTCTCTCTCTCTCTCTCTCTCTCTCTCTCTCTCTCTCTCTCTTTTTTTTGTTTGTTTTTGTTTTAGTTTAAACATACATATAACTAAAGCCCAAAGGTGCACTGTCGTGTGCTACCTATCTTAAGGGCAATTTACACATAAATATAAAAAAATATAAAATAAAAACTAACATTATATACATATATGCATCATTAAAGTGTTTGTTGAGGCACTGTTGCTGTCACTAGTGTCACAGTATCACTAGCCTCAGCGGGGTGGGCTTCAACAGTCTCCACCGATTGGCCGCCAACTTTACACTTTGTGTGTTCATCTCCTGGATGTGAGGGACAGCGGCCGTGAAAATGTTCCACATCCTGGAGACGCGGCCCACAAAGGTGCGTTGGTGCTGCCTGGCACGGGAACGCGGCACCTCCACTGCATCACCACTGGTAAGCACCGTTCTCGTGCCTCGCGTGGCGACTCTCGGAGGCTGTCGTAACCCAGCCAGGTGTGGCACTCCCTGCACCTGTGCTTTGTGGAATACCACAAGCGCCGCGACATCCCTGCGGTGTTCCAGTAAGTCGAGAGGACTCACCGGCTCGAACTGGGCTGGTGGGTCTGGGGGGTCTAGGGGGTCTGCAGCATCCATCAGTCGCAGGGCTCGACGCTGGATGCTGTCCAGCCTCCGAGTGTGCGAGGCTGCACACGACATCCAGGAGAGGGCGGCGTACTCTAAGTAAGGCCGTATCTGGGCCTTGTAGAGCAAGAGCTTCCCTCCCCTGTCGAGGAAGCTGGCTACCCTTCGCAGAGCAGAGACCCTGTGAGAGGCCTTTTTTGCAATGTGTTTGATGTGGCCGTCAAACCTAATCTCTCGGGCCACCTCTACTCCCAGAACCTTGACGGCTTCCTGGAGTGTGAGAGGAACGCCACCAAACCGCAGCCTCCCTTCCACTTCTGGCCAGGCAGCGGGGGACCGAGAAACCACCATTGCCTGTGTCTTCTCCGGAGCAAAGTTCACCTGCCAACGTGTACCCCACTCCTGTATAACACTCAGCTGCTGATTGACCTCATCAGCAGCACGCCCACTGTCATGTCGCGGATAGGAGCAGGAGAGTGTACAGTCCTCAGCGTAAACCGAAACTGCTGGCAGCTGCTGGAGAAGATCGTCCACGTAGATGTTCCACAGGACTGGCCCCAGCACAGAGCCCTGTGGGACTGATGCTTCTACTGGCAGGGACTTAGAGGCCTGCCCGTTAACGACAACCTGGAGGGTTCTTCCCTGCAGGTAGTTCCCTAGGAGCAGCAGGAGGTCACCCTGGATGCCTTTTGGTATGAGTTTTTCGAGTCTCTCTCTCTCTCTCTCTCTCTCGCTCTCGCTCTCGCTCTCGCTCTCGCTCTCGCTCTCGCTCTCGCTCTCGCTCTCCTCTCTCTCTCCTCTCTCTCTCTCTCTCTCTCCGTCTCTCTCTCTCTCTCTCCTCTCTCTCTCTCTCTCTCTCTCTCTCTCTCTCTCTCTCTCTCTCTCTCTCTCTCTCTCTCTCTCTCTTTTTTCTCTCTCTCTCTCTCTCTCTCTCTCTCTTCTCTCTCTCTCTCTCTCTCTCTCTCTCTCTCTCTCTCGTCTCTCTCCTCTCTCCTCTCTCGTCTCTCTCCTCTCTCTCTCTCTCTCTCTCTCTCTCTCTCTCTCTCTCTCTCTCTCTCTCTCTCTCTCTCTCTCTCTCCTCTCTCTCTCTCTCTCTCTCTCTCTCTCTCCTCTCTCTCTCTCTCCTCTCTCTCTCTCTTCTCTCTCCTCTCTCTCTCTCTCTCTCTCTCTCTCTCTCTCTTCTCTCTCTCTCTCTCTCTCTCTCTCTCCTCTCTCTCTTCTCTCTTTCTCTTCTCTCTCTTTCTCTCCTTGTATATCTCCTTTCTCTCTCGCTCATCTCTCGCGGGACCGCTTTGTTCCACCAGTGCCCACCCACTAGTTATGTGTTATTATACTGAATTCGGTACCGTAACACGTTATTTATGCCAAAGATGCCAGCAGTGGATGTTGCTGGTACATCATTTATTTATGTTTATCATCAGAATCATCGTATAATTCGAGCGCAGCCCTACACAAGACATGAGAAAACGACCCTTCCTCTTGTCTCACCAGCTGAGTTTGTTTTTAAACATTAAAACGGGGTTTTTGCGTTCCATTTCTGACACGCGAACCCAGAACCAGGAACTGAACCAAACCCTGAATTGAAAGAACTGGTTCCTGGTACTTGTGCACAAATGGAAGAGGCCTTATGTAACTTTTTCCTTTGGATTTAATTTTATTTTACTATTTAACTTCTAATGTACCTTTTCAGCCACTGGCTGCCTATTGTGTGAATGGTTTAATAAACCGTTAATTATTATTAGTATAATCATTATTATTACACTGGGAAACCAACGAACAACATTAAAAAGTATATATGTTCCAAAGCAATCACAACCTATCTGGACGCGTATATACGTATGAGCCTGCCAAAGAAATATCGCACCAGCCTTCACTTATCTTTTTCCATCATTTTATTTCATAATTTGCTGTATATTTTCTACTCCGTCTTACCTAATATCCTAGTCTCTCTATTTCTATTTTCAATCCCTCTTGCTTTACGTCATTTTCAATGCCTGGTATTGCCACCTGTCTACCCTCTCTCCTTCTAGTACAAGCAGCACCACATCAGCTAGCCACTCACCCTCACCCCTCTCACCCTGACACCCTATCAACCTTTCTTCTACC
>JACEEZ010021739.1:105000-114248 GCA_016584305.1 Chionoecetes opilio
CATAGAAGGGTATTAGGGGATATCACCAGTCACAGGTCCAAGTAGATTACAACAGCCATGGCCAGTAGGGGGTTTCCGGGTTATCATGGGGGACATGTGCCTCTTCGTACCTATGCCACTGGCTATAGCCGATCTGATGTTATATAAGGTAAAAAGATAACGAGGCAGCAGCCATTACCTTGCAGAGTGGACTAAACAACCTCAAATCACACGCAGCTCTCACTCCATCCTTCCCTCTCCCACTCACAGTAGTAGTAGCGCTGACAGGAAATTTTGACCGGGGTGGCAAAGACTGGACACAGATTTAGTGTAGGGTGGCCATTGCATAGCTATTAACAAGAAATGGTTGAATTTTCATTTGACCTCTGACTTAAGATCTGGGGGGGCCAATGAGATTTCAGGTGTGGTCGTGGCCACCCACTAGATTCGCCACTGCCCACTCATCCTCTCACTCTCCCTCCCTCAGTTTTTCTCTTTACTTAACTTATATTGCAGAAATATGAAGAAAGCAACAAAATAAAGCGTTGTTTGGCAAAGAATTAACCCATTCCTCCTCTCAGCTGCGTAGAGCAGTGAGCTCGCGTGCCGAGTCCCTCCATTCGGTCAGCGGTTCGAGTCCACCAAGTTTGTCCTGGCGTGGTGGCGCCTTGTATAGTCAATAACCTTGTAGTTGGTACTTGCAAAGTGTCTAGATAGGATCAAAGTATCATATTTTATCCTCTCAGCTGCCTGCACACACGTCCTGCCCCCTAACAGGCTCGATCTCGACTGTCGTTCGTATAGGATTATTCAAGGAACTTAACACTGCTTCGAGACACTAAACCCTTCCCTTATTTCCTTCCCATGCCCTTATCTGTTAATTTTTGAACAATATTTTTTTACCAGTAACGTTATCTATAATGGCATTTTTTGCGGGGGAGCAAGAGATATTTTCACATGCAAGCGGTCACTTTCCTTTTGCTCTACCCCCGCAGAAAACGCACACCGTCGCTTGCTCCATGAGAAGGCAACGCAGCGGCTGATATGTAAGTAAAACCAGGATCAAAGGACTATTTTTACCCATAGATATTTTCACATTGGGACGTATCCTATACCGACATCGTCAAAAAAGTGTGTAGATTCTGGAAGCGTGCTTATAAATTTAATGTGATCATAAGTAGCCGAACAATGAGGAGTTGAAGCCAAATATGTGGGAGAAAATGTTTATGCACTGTTTTACTTAACCATTGTTTTCGTATACTTGTACCTACATTAGTTATAAATATATACTAATGTGATGTAAAATTTCCTCAGAAAGACGATAGTGGTCTCAGTTTTTCTTAATATCCAATGGTATTGTCAGCAAATTGGGTAAGAGTGAGGTGTGTGAAGTTGTTGATTTTGAATCAGTCAGCCAAGGAAATAGCCACAGCCTTCGGCGTCCACAGAGTTATATAAATTATACTACCTAGAGTGCGCGATGAAGACCACACATAATACATGAGTACACCATACACCATGAGTATTATAAGTATTAGAACGAATTGATGGTATATAGCTGTGTGCTGAAGACCCTGGATGCACATTCCAGTCTATAACTCAAGCTGTTCTGCTGTAAACTATGTTCGAATGCAATATATAGAGCTGTGACGATTATATTATCTTTAATTACACGCCGAAACCTCCCTTATTTGATTCAAACTTTTATGATAAGATATTAAATAAGAAAGAGTGATTGATTTTGTCGAAAGTACACTGTTCTCATTCTTTTATTGAAGCAGAAAGCATCGCCACGTCAGCCGAACGCTGACGTACTTCACTGACGGGCTTCACTTGCTCAACAAGAAATCTCTTGCTGGTCAGGCAAGCATCTTCTCAGGATGATTGAACCGCAAGCGAAATTTAAGCAAGTGAAATTGTTTCTCTTGCAAGAGAAAACTCTCTTTTTCCCCCGCAGAAAACGCCTTAAGTCTTAAATGTGAGTTAGTAACTGTGTTGGTATTAGAGCATTACACACAATACGGCAGCAATGGCCAGTGGGGGGGCCCCTGTCAGACACTAAGTTCTCATGAGGGGACACGTGCCCTCCCGTGGCTACGCCACTGCTTCAGAATACTCTATTAAACATGAATACGACCAAACAAAAACTCATCCGTCTTATATAATAGTTTGGTTGTCAACAGAACCAATACATATATAATATATAAATATAATATATATTATATATATATATATATATATATATATATATATATATTATAATATTATATATATATATATATATATATATATATATATATATATATATATATATATATAATATATATAATATATATATATTATATATATATATATATAATATATATATATATATATATATATATATATATATATATATATATATATATATATATATATGAGCGATTCCGGGCCCCAAGATACAAGGGTATTCTAAAAGATTTGTACTGATCCACTACTGTTATGATACTGCTCAGTAGCGGTGCGAGAAATGTAAGATCATAAGAAAATAAGGAACCTACAAGAGGCCGTGAGACCTACACAACGTAGTTCCAATTACTTAACGCTACCTACATCCACCTTTCATCCCCATCCATGAATGTATCTAGCCTTCTTTTAAATCTCTCTAATGCTCCGCACTAACTGCCTGTCTACTGACACCATTCCAATCATTTACCACCCTATGTGAGACCATTTTTTCCCTATATCTTTTTTGGATCACGCTTTACCCGCTTGAATCCATTACCTCTTGTTCTATCCTGGTTACTAGCCGTAAAAACTTGTCCTACCTCTCATTTATTATATCCCTTTATCCACTTAAAAACTTATATCAGATCGCCACCTACTCTGCGTGTCTCGAGTGAGTGTAAATTTAATAGCTTCAATGTTTTTTCATAACTAAAGTTACGCATCCCTTGAATCATTTTGGTCATCCTTCTCTGCACTGATTATAAAAAAGGCTATATCCATCCTGTAATATGGAGACCAAAACTGAACCGCATAGTCTAGGTGAGGTCTGACTAGAGCCAGATAAAGCTTTAGAATAACGTCCGCACTTCTACTTTTAACACTTCTGGTAATGAATCTTAAAACCCTATTAGCTGTATTTCTAGCCTCAATGCATTGTTTCTTAGGTCGGAGGTCTGAGCTCACCCTCACTCCCAGATCTTTCTCACCTTCTGATCTGTTCAGTATTTATGGTGAACAACTTTTAACCTTTTGTGAACACCTTTTATGGTGTATCTATTACCAGGGTTTTTTCTACCAACATTCATAACGTTTCACTTATCAATATCAAATTCCATCTGCCATCTGAGTCACCCACACATTAAATTTATCTAAGTCTCCCTGCAATATGTTTACATCAGACTGTGATCCAATAATCCTACCTTCCTTAGTATCATCAGCAAACTTGTTGATATCACTGCTAATCCCACTATCCAAGCCGTTGATGTAAATAAAAAATAATAATGGACCCAAAACAGACTCTTGTGAAACCCCACTTATCACCTGCCCCCATTCAGATTTAAAACCATTAAATGTAACGATTCGTTGTCTATCACTTATCCAAGCTTTGATCCCAAGTTTCCCATCTATTCCATGAGCATTAACCTTATTTAAGAGTCGCTCGTGTGGTACCTTATCGAAAGCCTTACTAAAGTCAAGGTATATTATATCATAATCCTCATCATTATCTGCTGTCTCATAAACTTTCCTATAAAAAACTCAATAAATTGGTGGGACATGACCTACCCTTGGGGAATCCATGTTGTTGATCATTGACCAAACTGTGTTTTTCTAGGTGCTCTCTAACGTTTTTTGCAATAATAAATTTTAATATTTTACCTATCACTGACGTTAGAATAACGGGTCGGTAATCTGACATTAGTCTTCTTTCACCCTTCTTCAATATGGGGACTACATTTCCTTTCTTCCATATTAACGGCACTTCGCCTATATCAACCGATTCCCTAAAAATGTGCACCAACGACTCACTAACAACCTCTTTGCAATATATTAATACTCTGGGATAAACTTCATCTGGTCCTGGTGACTTAAAATTATTAATTCTATCTATTCCCTCTTCTAGCATTTCCCTATTTATGACAATATCTTTGAGTTTCTCATCATCGCTTCCTTTAAACATCTGTTCACTATCAGGTATCGTCTGTGTATCCTCCCTTATAGTTGGGAGAACGGAAGGAGTGCGGACTGCTGAAAAGGTTAAGTATGAACCACTGTATTAAAGCGTTGATGGGTAAGCGTTGTGGTCCCGCGGCGTATTTAAGATGAATAACTGTATAACACTACTATATGAGGAGGGCCCTTACCTATTATTTCACCTGTTATTATACCGGTTATGCGGCTTCTTTTCAGTTATGAAATGAAAGGTATATTACTACTACTACTACTACGTACTACTACTACTACTACTACCACCACTTCTACTGCTACTATTGCTACTATCACTACCACCACCACCACCACTACCACCAGAACCAACACCACCACCACCACTGCTACTTATACTACCACCACTACTACTACTACTGTAATGCCAGTATTACGTATAATGTATCCCGATATGGGAAATGTCTTAGGAACAATTTATTTCTTTATTCTAGGCTAAGTGAGTAGGTACAACTAAGTCCAACTAGGTACAGTTGTTTAGGTGGTGAATTATATTTTTTATAACAGTTCTTACATGTTCTTTCTTTCTTTCTCCCCCCCCCTTCTTTCTTCCTCCTTCCCTCGTTCGATCCCCCCCCCCCCTGGTAAAACCAACTCGAAGCAGTTATCTCTGCGGATGATTATATTCGCGGAAGGTCTTTTCCCATGGAACATATTGCCCCGAAGCCCAATAACAACGTTAATCTATTGGTCAACCCCATTCCGTTTAGGTTCAGTTCTTAGGATATTTGAGAGTTCAGAGTACATACCTTCCGTAAGCAATGTACCTCAAGAATTTTCCGCGATAACGCTAAAATAGTGTACGCCTGTTTCTTTCCTTAGAACTTTCTCGAACAATCTTACCGTGAGTAAATGCTGCGATTATGTAAATGGGTTTTGAATTAATAACGAGAGTTAAATTGTTTTTTCCACTCAAATTTTGTTCATCAATTGAAAGAGTTTATTACACTGTTAGTCATAAAGTATTCCTATTGCTCCCACATTCCACCCCGGGTGCTGATCGTTTAATATCAATGGTATTAGGTCAGTGAGATAACGGTTGAACGCCGATTCCCTATCCCGCGCGGGACTCACCGCACCACTGTTCCAAGCCATGTGACTCACTTCTCATCTCTCGTCCATTCAGGTAGGACGTAATATTTATTTTCTCCCTCCCCACCCTTTCCGTTTGTATATTTATTGTAATTTCAAATACTGGAGCTGTTGCTTATTACTGATTGGTTCCGCGTATCAATTATTGCCGTGTTAATTGAGGTCACTTCTCATCTATCATCCATTCAGGCAAACCACTCTGCAATTCAACAAGGTTGACGGCCACATGGTATAACGCAGACATACGATATTCTTACACTCTTTCCTTATTTCCTATTAGTCATGCGGTTATGATTATTTGTGGTGTTAGTTTAAGTGGAAAGAAATAGGAAAAACGCCACATTAGGATGAGTAATATCTCATAGTGTATGTGAAGAAACAGTGGTGTGTCCCTTAGTGACTTCCACGTGAAAATCTGAACTATTTCTTGAAACGGTGCTGCGTTCATCCACGACCACTCGTCCTGTGAAAGGACATTAAAACAATTGTAGTGATCGGAGGTGGTAGAATCTTACTCGAAGTGTACGTGTAGTTTCGAGTATCATATCATTCTCTCCAAATGTGTTAGTTTTTAGATCCAGTTACCTTCATATAATACTTCCTCATAGTATTTGTCCAAAGTTCCATTAGTCTATAGTGATATCTTCCATGGAGACGTGTGCTTACCATTAATAAATCTGAATTCATATGACTGATTCTGTGTTGTTTAATCAGCCCAGGTGACATACAAGGTGTGTTGATGAAATACTTATTCACAGACCTCCGAAATTAATTCCGTGTTAACTCGGTAAAATATTCCTATGACAAATATCAATTCCACGTTACTATCTTGATGATAAACATTAACATTCTGTTCAAGAGTTAGACTTTAAGGCTAAATCTTGAAATGGTGGCAGCTTACTTATAATATAATTATACATTCCTTGTTGTCGTAACACAACTGGATTTCAGTTGGAGGAGTAAAGTAATCATTATACCCAGGCGGATTTTCACGGCAACACACTACTACTACTACAACCACTACTACTACTCCTACCACTACTACTACTACTACTTTTATTACTACCACCACTTTTACTACCAATATAACTACTACTACTACTGCTACTACTTCTACTACTACCACAACTTCTACTATCAATACTACTACTGCTTCTACTACTGCTTCTACTACAACTACTACTTCCACTACTACCACCACAACCACCACCACCAATACTACCACCACAACTACTTCTAATACGTCACCCTTACCTGTGTCGCCTCCGTGGTGCAATGGCTAGCGTGCTTGTCTACGAATCTTTGGGCCCTGGTTCGATCCCGGGCCAGGGCAAGTCAGTGACCAGCCTACCCAGCTGTTCTTCCTTCCTTTCGAGGTTGATAAATGGGTACCTGGGGCAACCTGGGGAAGGTAACTGTGGTAACCCGGGAGTCACACTAGCCCTCTGTCCCGGGGTAACGGGTCCTCACCCACCACAGGCTCTACGGGCTAATGCCACGGAGGTGAGCACCGAATGCCAAGCGCAGCATAGCGTATGCTCCCATCTTTACCTTTTACCCTTACCTGTGGGATCTCCACACTCTCGCCGCTGTTGTTAAAGGTCCAGCGGTAGGTGACAGGACGTGGGTGGGCGTCCAGATGGCAGGGAATGTCGACCTGCTCCAGTCTGGCTGCGCCGTGGTAGGTCATGTGGGGGTCACTGCAAACAGGTGCGTCTAGGGGGGGGGGGGGGGGAGAAGTAGAGAGGGACATGTTAGTTTGAGGATACCTGGTGGTGGTGGTCTTGTTTCCTCTCGCTCTTCCTATTGTTTATTAAAGTTTCCTTATTTATGTAAGTTGTATGTTTTGTTCTTGTTTTTTTCTTGTTATTTTGTTTAGTCTAATTTCTTTTTCTGATTTTTGTTTATATATGTTTCTATCTTGTGTTGTTGGTCAGGTTGTTTATCTCTCTATGTCTCTTTTTATGTGTTTGTCTTTGTATGTCATTCTTTTTCTATTTGCTCATCAATCTCTATCTCTGTCTGTCTACCTTTCTACTTACATCTCTCCTTGTTTATCTGTGCATCCTTCTTTGTCTCTGTTTGTCTGAAGTCTGTTTCTATCTCTCTTTGTCCGTCTGCATGTCTTTGTGTGGTAGTCTCTCTCTCTCTCTCTCTCTCTCTCTCTCTCTCTCTCTCTCTCTCTCTCTCTCTCTCTCCTCTCTCTCTCTCTCTCTCCTCTCTCTCTCTCTCTCTCTCTCTCTCTCTCTCGTCTCACTCTCTCTCTCTCCTCTCTCTCTCTCTCTCTCTCTCTCTCTCTCTCTCTCTCTCTCTCTCTCTCTCTCTCTCTCTCTCTCTCTCTCTCTCTCTCTCTCTCTCTCTCTCTCTCTCTCTCTCTCTCTCTCTCTCTCTCTCTCTCTCTCTCTCTCTCTCTCTCTCTCGCTCATTGAATAATAAATACTGGATACTGGAACAATACGGACAATTACATCAATATCTTGTAATATTTTTTACGCTAAAATAAAAAATAAAAAATAGTAGAAAGGAGGAGATAAGTCTTTATTGAATAACTGACGTAAAATGAAATAGCAATATGATAGCTTAATGAATATATTTGCATGTATTGCTTATTCAAAAATTAATTTTAAATCACTATGTATCATTTTTTTTATTACAAACATATTAAGTCGTAATATTGTGTATATTTTGAATTGTTAATCAATTCTTGAACCATAATAAATAAGTTCCTCTTGACATGTATATAGAAAAAGTTATCTATTTATCATACGTTGACGTCGAAAAAGGTGTCATATTATCATTACACACACACGCACACAAACAAAACCACAAGCACACAACAACTGTATTAACAACAATATCAAACATTAACAAAAATAACAAGTTCAGAACCATTCTCTGTGTGATGAATGCACAAAACTTGTCAGCCGCCTCGACACAGCTGACGGGTGACAAGTGTTCAATATTGCATACCTCACCCTTCACACTCTTTTTCCCCTCCCGCCCATTGCTGCCCCTCGCCTGCCTTTATCCCTGGCTAGCACGACATAAATCACTCGCTCGTCCTCTCCCTACACGTCCACGGCTCCTTTTGTACACGTCGCGCCTCACACCACATTCGCCACTACGTGTAATTGAAGGCTCCCCCCCCACAACCCGTCCCCCCAGGCACGCGACCAGGTAATTACAAGACGTCATCTTCCTTGCAAGCCATTTTCCTCCCGCCGCCTCCTCGAGTGTTATTTTTCTTCCTATGTTCTCCTTTCACGTTTATCGCAAATGGATATCATATTGCATCAGCTGTCTCCTCCCAGCCCGGTTTTTTCTCACATGCCTTAATTATCTCCTTGTTTACCTTCGACGGGATGACGCCACTTTAACGCAGGATGAATACAGTTATAATCAACGCGGCGTGCAGGCAAGGAGCGAAATTAGAGGTCTATGAAAAGAGGGATAAATTGAACTCAAGCGTCGTAATGAAATCACACACCTCCCCCCCCCACACATACACACAAAACAAAAACAAAAACAAAAATGTAATTAATACCCGGGAAAGTAATACTGTGATTTTTGGTCAGCGATGCAACCGCCAGAATCCCCCTACCCGTTATTCATCTAAAAATGTCTTCACCAAACAATATGTATGGAAAGAAAAAAATATATATATTATTGTGAAGTGGAAAAAATTCAGTATTTTTCGGGTGTCTTCGCTTACCCAAGGGAGACGGAATCGTTGTGTAAAAGAGAAATAGCGAGATTAAAATAAAAAAATCAAAGCCATGGTAAACGAGAACTTGAAAAAAATGACTAGTTTTATTTTTCCCTCCCGGTGTTGGAGGTGTTTTAAATTTACCCAATTTATGTTGCTTGTGTTTTGTAAATTATCTCAAATTTTCAATATGAAACCAATCATATCACACATACTGCCGAGAAGTAAAGGAAAGCAAGGGCCACGAAACTTTTTTTAAAAA
>JACEEZ010021739.1:117140-119640 GCA_016584305.1 Chionoecetes opilio
ATGTCAAAAGAACCCCCAAACCCAAAGGGGGGGTTGGGGGGGGCCGGGACAGGTTTGAAAAGGGGTCTCTTGGTCTCGCCAAGCCGACGTGATCCCCCCTTTGATTCCTGTAAAAAAAAATGGGAGTTTCAAAAAAAAAAAAAAAAAAAAAAACAAAACCCCAAAAAAAATAAACAAGGGGCCCCCCAAAAAATTCAAAAAAAAAAAACCAAAAAAAAAAAAAAAAAGGAGGAAACCTTAGGATAGAAAAACACCTTCGGGGAGCAAAGCAAGCTAAGCTTCCTTTATTCTGCAGGAAGAAATTTTGTTTGAAATAGTTTTCTTGTAATGAAAGGGCGGCCATTCATTCTCCTGAATTATTTTCTCTTATATGTGAAAATTTTACCTGCCGAATCTTTATACCCAAAATTCTTCTGTGAGGAACCTTTACCCTCGAATCAATCTCTCCTTCCCCTCCAGGAGCCCCGCGCCTACCACTCCCTTATGAAGGCCCTCCGCAATCCTCCTTGAGCTCCACACGCTTACCCTCTCCCTCTAAGGCTCCACCACACTATACAGTCCCTCTTGTAGCTCCCACACGTCCCTGTAAATACCTCCACAATTTCTACCTCCACGTGTCTCATCTCCCTTGCGTCCTCCCTTACACGCCCTTCGTAGGTACTCACAGTAAATATCCAGACGCCACTCGTCCACCAGCGGCTTCGATGTATCGGCGGGCGTGGAGGCCTCGCAGCTCAGCAACTTCCCGGCGCCCTAACCCCGTGTGAATGCAAAACGTGGTGGTCACGTTGCCCTCGTGAGTCATCTGCGGCGGCGGGACGGACAGGACACGTTAAAGTTTTGGGTGGCTGGCGGGTGGTTTTTAAATGGTTCTCAAGGGTACAGCTCGGCTCCCCACTACTTTTTCCTCCCTTTCCTTCCTCCTCCCCTCCTCCTCCTCTTTTACTTTCTACTAAAAAACATTTCCCCAAACGTTAAAACCTTTTTCTTTCCTTTTCCTTTTTTCTCATTATCTAATAAGTGTAGTGTAGTTAAATCAAACAGCCATGTAAGGACTCAATGGTCAGTTGTTGTTTGTGTTTACTTTGTATTCCTTTGTATTCCACTTCTTCTTCTTCCTTGATGTTTCCTCCTTTCGGAAACGTCTCTAATAAATACCCTTTGTTTCCTTCTGCATGTATCATTATTATCTATACACAGATTGTTGCCATTTTTATCATTATTGTTGATATCTTAGTACAAGAATAAACAGGCACGCACGGACCTGAAATAGAGAAAAGCTAAGCTAACATAGACGAACAGACAGACAGACAGACAGACAGACAGACAGAGACAATTAGTAGCTTAAAGTCACGAGCAAACTGACAAGGTAGAATTGGAACAGCCTGGGTAAGGCTTAGAGTGAAGAAAAAACATTATCTCACTGCCCTTTTCGCTCTCTCTCTTTTCTCCTCTTTTTCTTCCCCTTCTCTCCCCTTCCTTTTCTTTTTCTCCTTTCCCCTCTTTCTTTCTCTCCTTTTCCCTCCCTCTCTTCTCCTCTTCCTCCTCCTTCTCTTCCTTCCCTCCCTCTTCTCTCTTTCCTCTCTCTTTTCTCTCCCTCTTGCCTTTTCTCTCTCTCTCTCCTCTCTCTTTTCTCTCTCCTCTCCCCTCTCTCTCCCTTCTCTCTCTCTCTCTCTCCCCTCCTCTCTCTCTCCTTCTTTTTTCTTCTCTCCTTTTTCTCTCTCTCTCTCCCCTCTCTCTCCTCTCTCTCTTCCCCCTCTCTTTTTCTCTCCTCTTTCCCCTCCTCTCTCCTTTCCCCTCTCCTTTCTATCCCCTCTCTTTTTTCTCTCTTCCTCTCTCTCCTCTCTCTCTCTCTCTCTCTCTTTTTTTTCTCTCTTCTCTCTCTCTCTTTCTCTCTCTCTCTCTCTCCCTCTCTCTCTCTCTTTCTTCTCCTTCTCTCTCTTTTCTCTCCTCTTCCCCTCTTTCCCCCTCTCTCCTCTCTCTTTTTTTCTTTTTTTCTTTCCCTCCTCTTCCTCCTCTTTTTTTTCCTCTCTCTCCTTCTCTCTCTTTTTCCCCTCTCTCTCTCTCTCTCTCTCTCTCTTTTATGTGTCAATCCCCAAAAAACAATTATGAAAAATTTTCAAACATATAAAAACAGAATGGGTGGGGTGTGGTGTATGTGGGGTGGTGTGTGTGTGTGTGTGTGTGTTTGGGGGTGTGTGGGTTGTGGTGTGTGGGGTGGTGGTGTGGGTGTTTTTGGGTGTGTGTGGGGGTGTGTGGTTTTGTGTGTGGTGTGTGTGTGTGTTTGGTGTTTGTGTGCCAAGAATCCCTCTATCGACGTTAATTACAGCAGTGAGATTAAAACAGCCCCACAATGTATTCCCAAAATAAACCTTTCCCAAAAAAACCAAATGGGTAAAAAGTTTTATAAACAAACATTTTCCTGAAGCAATTTACGCCCCAAAAAAAAAATCGCCCCCTTCCAAATTCCCGGTCTTTCGTAGCGGTTTTTGGCTCATTC
>JACEEZ010021739.1:127140-142140 GCA_016584305.1 Chionoecetes opilio
CGTGGGTCAGGGGGGATGGTGTATATATTTTAGAGATACAGGATCACTTTACTAAGGCCAAGGCATAGCAAGACACGTAAAGGTGGAAAAGGATAAAACAAAAGGTAAGATTCCATAACATATTTTTTACCTGCCAGTGGAGGACGTGGGATGTGAGACAAGTGTCAAGGGCGGCGGTAAGGAGAGGTACAGGGCTATGCAGTGTCAGGGCGAGAAAGAATGACACACGAGAAATATAAATAAGATGTGAATCTCTGTTTGACTCACTGATGCCATGCACTGGCCACTCGGGGCTCAGGTGGCGCGCGAGGAGAAGTGTTAAGGTTGTCAGTGCCAGGCAGGAAATGGGCGAAATAAGATAATGCGTAACAATTGATGGAAATACAATATAGATCAGATTAAGGCGTTATATATAAACAACATAAGCTCTGAATTAAACTGAAAAAGTTAGTTACATATGGCGATGGCATATCTGCAGAAGAAGCTAAAAAAATTGAACATTTGTAACTATTTGTAATTTACTCAACTGAGAACAAAGAAAAAATATGCATGAAAAAAATGTGTGTCTAAGGAGTTCATGAAAATTCCTAAAGAAACAACTCGTGTGACTCTTTAGTACCGACAGTATTTCAATAGATAAAACAAAATCATGAATATAATATAATATACCTTATACTTGCAAAAATCATATACACACAAACCATCACTTTATAAGCACCATCAACACAGTAACATTATTCCTTCACATTACAGTACACTCGCGATCAATAGGTCATCGTGTCAGGTCAGGTCGACGCAGGAACACATGTACTGTACCTGTAACAAGGCAACACCATGCGTGACAACCTATTAAGCGTGACACCCAATATGCATACGTTTTAAGCAACAGCTAATTTCTACACTGATATCCCCCCTCCCCCCTCCTTAGCCCCCCCTATCATGTCCTCCTTCACGCTTTCTCAGGAGTAAAATCTGCTTCATAAGGGAGCGTGAAAAATATGGAAACACCCGACCCGCCTCCATCCTACATTTTACGGATAATAGTGAGGTAGTGTCGGGGACGGGAGGAGGTCGGCGTCCCCTTCGCGAGGATATTAGAGCACACACGATGTCCTGTCACAACTTTTTTTTCCCCAGAATGCATAGGCGTGAGAAATGGGTGAAGCATCGAGCCCGAAATAGCGGTTTATAGTTATGAATAGACGATCCGCGGAGACAAAGCGATAAGATAAGATAAGATTTTCATCCTATCTAGACACTTTGCAAGTACCAACTACAAGGTTATTGACTATAAAAAGCGCCGCCACATCAGCACGAACTAGGCGGACTCGAACCGCTGACCGAATGCACAGGGACACAGAGACAAAGCGAGTGGGAGGTGATGAAGGTTGTCTGTTGGGGAGAGGAGGAGGAGGAACTGAAAACCATTGTGAACGACTGAGCGGTAATCAATTTTACTGCTATATTACTAGACTCGTCTGTATACTTTTACCACTAATAATAATAGTCCTACTACCACTACTACTACTAAAACTACTACTACCACAAATGTTGCCACAAAACAGCCTCGAGACAGAGCTGCTCTGCCTCGTCGTGTGTGTGTGTGGTGATGGTGGGGGGGGGGGGAGGGTCATGACCATCGCTCCGCGGGAAACAAAGGAAACAAGACCATTTAGGAAAACAAGTGAGTGGAGGAACCTCAGGGGCGGAGGCGAGTCGTCCATCATAGGAGGAGGAGGAGGAGGAGGAGGAGGAGGAGGAGGAGGAGGAGGAGGAGGAGGAAGAGGAAGAGGAAGAGGAGGAGGAGGAGGAGGAGGAGGAAGAGGAAGAGGAAGAGGGCACCACTCTGGCTCCACTGCTTCCTGCAGGCCGGTGTTCTCTGTCGGTGCCTCCTGCTGTTTCTGCTGCTGCTGTCGCTTCATTCGCTTCTGCTGCTTGGCCTCGGCTTTCTATTGTTGTCGTTCAAGGGCTCGCCCCTGCCTCTCCCTCTGCTCCTTTGCAGACAGCACTTTGATCTTGGTCTGGTTCAGACGGTTCATGATCTTGTCATCACGCCTGCCCACCATACTTTTGCGTACTTCCCTGTCGTTAATGAGGCCCACCTCGCCGGCCTTCATGGGACGCGTCTTGAGCAGGTTCGACCCCAACGTGTACATCACCACCACGTTGGCCAACCTGTTGCCCTGAGCGCTGTTTGCCTTGCACAGCTGTGCTGCATCCTGTAGCAGGGCGCGAGGCACGTTCCGCAGGCCCTGGCCAGGCTACAGCTGCAGGTACACGTAGGCCGAGAGCATATCATCCACGTGGAAAAAAGCGACGCGGTTCGTTACTTGCGAAATGAGGTGGTCGTTTTCGTGTTTGTCCGAGCCTATGACGAGGGTGGCGGGCGGGTCCACCACGTCGCTCATGAACGTGATCACCACGCCACGGGGCCTGAGCGGCAAGTCAGACTGGGACCAGGTGCACGGCGGGGCGACGGTGGTGGTGGCGCATCGCTGCTTCACGCGGGAAACCTTGGTTGGCCTTGCACTCTGCGACAACTCCTCAAAGGACGACTCATCCAACTCTTGATCATCCAATAAAGGTGTCTGGTGTGCATATCCCTGGACACCAGGTTCCTCCTCATCACACTCTTCTACAACAGCCTCTTGCTCATCACAGTCTACAACAGTTTCTTCCTCATCACACTCTTCTACAACATATGCTTGCTCATCACGCTCTTCTACAACAGTTTATTCCTAACCACACTCTTCTACAACATCCGCTTGCTCATCACACTCTTCTACAACAGTTTCTTCCTCATCACACTCTTCTACAACGTCCTCTTGCTCATCACGCTCTTTTACCACAGCCTCTTCTTCATCACGCTCTTCTACAACAGATTCTCTCTCATCACACTTTTCTACAACAGCTTTTTCTTTATCACACTCTTCTACAACATTTTATTCAACATCACGCTCTTTTCAATAAGCTTCTTCCTCATCACGCTTTTCTACAACAGTTTCTTCCTCCTCACGCTCTTCAATAACAGTATCCAACTCATAAGAATCCCTAGGTACAAGTTCCTCTTCAACACAGTCCTGGACACCAGGCTCTTTCTCACCACACTCTTCAACAGCAGCAACTTCTTTGTAGTCTTCAACGACAGTCTTGTCTCCATAACAATTTCTCAGTTCAACATTCTTTTCTTCAAGGTCGTTCAAAAGATTCTCATCCTCAACACAGTCCTTCCCCGATGACAGCAACAAGTCTTGCATCAACTCTGGTCACGCACACACTGCCGCCACGTCGGGCTCTGAGGGCGGTAAGGGACCCTCACTCGAAGCCTTGCCTGCCATCTCAAAAAATTCACTCCTAATCAAAAATTCGTTGTCTGATCCGAGGTATTCTAGGCATTCATCAGGGGTAGAGAAGATCTCATCTACTTCCTCAGCCCACCTCTTTTTCCTTCTCATGCAACATGTGTCGACCACGAACAAGGCACAAACGGCGACGCTAAAGAGAAGCAAAGCGCTGAATAAGTACACTTTGCCTCTGAAATTATCGTATTCCACGCGAGCCATCAAGACTTGCTGCTGAAGACAGTGTAGGCGGTTTTCTGCCTCCAGAACACCTTCCACCAGCGGCCTCCGCTCCTCCGCTCCGCAGCGGCATCACACTGGTCAACAGGGTTTCACTGGGCAACAGGTTTCAGTGGTTTTCGCCACCACAAACCTGCCGTAGCCTGCAGCAGTTGACCCATAGTGGTGGTGTGCAGGCCCTCAGCCTGCCACAAGTGCAAGGTTTGGTAAAGGCTGCGCCAAGTGTCCAGGGGGCAGATGCTCGAAAGAGTTGCGGGACCATAAGTATTACCCTAGACGGCTCTTACCTCGTAGCGCCTCTACGTTTAATGCTCAAAACGTTTTTTCACTTGTTATCGGACCGCGAGGCTACGGGTGCTGGGGACCACCCTTAGCTCTCAACGAGAGTGAGGTTTGAGGCAACAAGACATCAACAAACGCCAAAATTCAAGTTGTATCACAATACTTTATGTTGATGGTGTATTATAGAGTAGAGTGGTCCTTCGTGTGGGGTAAATTTTCGAATTCATTTATTTTAAGCTCCAACCCCCGGAATTCGTTGGAATAGTCGAGACAACTATTTTCGTGCATTTATTTCAAATTCCAACAACATTTACCCCTCCCTCATCGACCTTGAAGTTTAGCCTCAGTTTTTCAGGGCGGCTGACATTCGAACGACGACGTATTGGCCTGTGCTGAGCTTTGAAACTCTCCTTTAATGTCCAATCGTCTCTTTTGATGTGATACGTCGATCTGTGTGTTTGTGTATTATGTGTAATGTGTAATGTGTATTACTCGTTCTTCTCACCGCCCCCCTAACAATGTTTTTCTTCTTCAGGTTGAGTCATCACTCATCAATCTATCATTCTATCAAGCATAGCAGCAGTGAACCGTCGCTATTTGATTGCTCCGTTGCAAAACATTGCCGGGTCTCAACTTCCCTCGGAAGAAGAAGTGCTGGGACTGTTGATATGCCGAATCGAGGTCGAGAAGAAGTCTGTGCGGGAGGCTGCCAACGATTTCATGAGAATTGTCATTGAGCTCTGGTTGAAGGCTAGGATCCCATTCCAGCGAAAGGACACCATCCTAGCAAAGATTGAATAACTCCATAAGGAGTTTGGAGACGTCAAGCGGAACAAGGGGTGAGCTGGCTCGCAGGCGGTGCGTGAGGAAGCTTTCAAGAAGCGGACGAATAATCTCTTCAATGTCGACGCCACCAATACCCTGGACGTACTCACGCATGAGGAGGATAAGGCATTTCTGCTAGCTCAGCGCGAACCCGGTCGCCGTGGACAGCTAGGATCTGTCGACACACGGTTAGCTGCCGTGGAGGCCCGCGCCGCTCAACGCCGTGAGCTGCAGGAGCGACAGAGGCAGCGCGCGGAAGATGAGGCCAGCACGTCCATGACCCCAGTGGAATTAGAATCGTCGTCCACCTCTGCAGATGAGACCGCTGAGGAGGTGAGCGGAGGCGACGAAGAAGCGAGACCTCCAAAGCGCCCCAGGAGGGCTATGACAAACGTGATCACGCCAAGTGTGGCAGCGTGTCTGGACAGAACCAAGATGACCGACCGGGGAGCAGCCTATGTCCTGACGGCGACAGCCCACTCGTTCGGCCATGACGTCTCCGAGCTGAACATCAGCCGCAGCTCAATCCGGCGGCATCGGCGGAAACACCGGACGGATGCTCGTGTGGCACTCAAGGGGGAGCTACGGGGGGGCTGCACCCTCATTGTTCATACGGATGGGAAATTGATGCAAGACCTTACGACCAAGGAGAACGTCGAGCGACTTCCCATTCTGGTCTCAGGCAATGG
Source organism: Chionoecetes opilio (assembly GCA_016584305.1). Lineage (NCBI taxonomy): Eukaryota > Metazoa > Arthropoda > Malacostraca > Decapoda > Majidae > Chionoecetes > Chionoecetes opilio. Next base: position 132,518 of record JACEEZ010021739.1, read on the forward strand.
AACGGTGCAGCTCCTCAACGTCCTCAATCTGCCGAACAGAACGGGCTCTTAGATAGCCAAAGCAGTTGCGGGGCAATCAAAGACTGGGACCTTACAGAGCGCATCAGTGGGAAGTCGTTTGACACGACATCCTCCAACACAGACCTGAACAACGGGGCTTGTGTCCTGATCGAACAGCAGCTCAAGAAAGATCTCCTGTACTTTGCGTGTCGCCATCATGTCCTTGAGCTGCTCCTCGCTGCGGCTTTCACGACGGTCATGGGCCCCACGTCAGGTCCGGAAGTGACCCTGTTCAAGCGCTTCCAAGATCACTGGAAGTTCATCGACCAGAGCCAGTTCGAGTCCGGTGATTCCGACCGCCATGTGCATCCTCTGCTGGACCCTGTGTACAAAAACTGGTTCCAGAGCACCCTGATCAACCACAAGGGCCTTCGGGACGACTACCGGGAGCTGCTGGAATCGACTGTAATCTTCCTCGGCCAGGTCCCACCACGAGGAGTAAGGATCCTAGCGCCCGGACCCATGCACCACGCAAGGTGGATGTCGAAAGCCATCTACGCACTGAAGGTGTGGATGTTCCGGAGCCAATTCAAGCTCACAGCGAGGGAGGAGAAGGGCCTACGGCAAATCGCCGTCTTCATCAGTCGCCTGTACGCGAAAGCCTGGACACTGGCTCCGGAGGCCGGAGCTGCCCCTCGACACGACCTGCAACTGCTGAAGGATTTGACGACCTACATGGACGTCAACCGGGAAGTGGGCCAGGAAGCTCTGACTAAGCTGCAAGGGCACCTGTGGTACCTCTCGGAGGAGCTTGTCGCTTTGGCGCTCTTTGACCCCCTGGTCACGGTGGAGGAGAAGAGGCAAATCCTCACCTCAATTCACACCAGGGAGGGAGATGAATCTCCAGCGAAGCGCCCAAAGCTGCCCAGCCAAGCCTTCTCTGGACTGGAACTGCAAGACATGGCATCAACCAACACGCGACGGTTCTTCCAGAAGCTGCGCCTGGAAGACGGCTTCCTCGACGCCGATCCCGCGACCTGGCTGGAGCGGGAAGACTTCCGGACAGCGGCGGCCTTCGTGCAGGGGATAGCGGTCATCAACGACCACGCGGAGCGAGGAGTTTCCTTCCTCCAGGAGTACAACCAAAGGCTAACTCAGGATGAGGAGCAACTGCAATTTGTTCTCCAAGTTGTCTCTCGTCATCGCACGGAGTTCCCGGACTCCAGAAAGAAGACCGTGGCTGCTGGTGTGGCGGCCCACCAGTAGCAGGAACATTAAGTCGGACGGGCCTAGGAGCCTTGTGAGTAGTCTGTTAGAGTCTTCTAAAGAGACTCAGATTGTGTTCATGGAACAAAAATTATACTTCCATGTTGTGTGAAAATATACTGCAGTTACATTTTATTTACGTTGGGCTACAGCCGCTACAAACTATGTATTTGAGGTAGAAAGACATTTTGCCTAAGATTTGTGAAGTTCGGAAATGGTCAACTTTTCGGGTGTTTCTTTTTTCACTGATACTAACTGTGGATTGTGGCAATTTAACTGTGTAATGAGGTAACCATTTAAAAAACACTATATGTTGTGTGTTATAAGCTAACATTTTTGGAATGAATGGCACACACATTTATTTTCAAGGATTGTTGTTTTTGATACTCAGGGTGAAATATCAAGGTCGATGAGGGAGATGTAAATGTTGTCGATTGATAAAAAAAATTCCCTTAGAGAGTTTTCTCGAATATTCCAATGAATTTCGGGGGTTGGAGCTCAGACTTTCCGAGTTTCATTTATAAGGACCACCCTATTATAGAGCCATTTCATGCTTAGCTGTTTGAAATGTGATTAATTTATTGCATCATTAACTCAATATATATCATATTTCACATAAAATAGCTATACTTGCAATATATTCGTATTAGGGCAAACCTAATATATTAAATATATATATCGGTCGACTTCTTTAATCAAAACGTATAGTTCATCATACAAGTTTGGTTGCTATAATTATGCAGTGGTGGTGGTGTTGTCTGACGTACACACACAAGCTGTAACAGTCTCGCTGCATTTCAGGTTGTCTCTTTAAATTTCTTTCTCGGGCTCCCTGACAGCTGAGAGCAACGTGATTGGTCAGATCATGCGAGGCGCTGCTCTGCGATTGGTCTGCAGAATTTCCCCACACATCATTAGAATATCCCTAATATTACCCACCCAGAGGCCCAGCGATCACCATACGGGAGTGCCGCCTCTGTTCGAGCATTAACCCTGGCCAACCCTCGTACGGTTATTGTAGACATACACTCATAAGTTGTCACTTACGAGGGATTTTCGAGCATCCCTGCCCAGGGCTGTTCCCGCCCTGCCGGCGAATGTGAGCCACGCCAACACGAGGGCGGCTGCGACCACCAATTCTGCGGCCACACTCTTCTCCGCTGCCTTTCCCGTCAATATTTGTTTACTTCGTCCTGCATTATTCTTCCATTTCATCATATTATCATTCTTTATGTTTTTCTGTGTCCTGAAGAACCTCACACAAGAGTATTAATCCATGTTTTCTCCACGCTCTGCTGCTTCTTGTTGGTGACTCTTCAAGTTAGTTTGTTGGACATGATATCCTCAGTAGTTTGATATTAGTGAGAGCTGTCACACACCGGGTATCGCCGTATTAGACATATTTTGCTGTATCCAGCAGCCAAACTGATTTTAGCTGCGTGTTCAGAAGGACGACGTGCCGGCCACGGAACACACACAAATGTAATATGTGTGTAATAGCGGTGTGGTAAACAACAGGCTGACTGGGCTCCGCTGTTTGGCAAGATTTATACCTTCCTGCGGACCTCTAGAAACAACACACCACACCCTCTGACACGTGAATACAGTAAGACCACGAAGAGCAAAGTTTTGGAGAGCCTAGTGGTTTCTTTGAATGATTATAGTATTTGCAAGAAAATCTGTTTTCTCAGGACAAAACCATCCCTTCACTCTCCAACTTCTCCTGCGCATGTGCAGTAGATGCACGACGTCACAATGTTACCATGGCTACACAGCAATTGTCAGAGTTGAGTAGACTACAGCGTAACCAACTGTTCAAGATCACAAAAGAAGAGTTTATAGACAGCATTCTGGCATCTAATGCAGACGATGTTGAACTGGCTAAAATTAGCAAGAAACTTGACGATGTAATGAATGAAGTGAAGATGTTCAAAGATATGATTACTTCCCCTGACATACCATTGAACAAGAACTACGCCGAAATCAAGTCTCGAGTCGACAGGCAAGCCGAGATAATAGCGAAGCAACAACAATTCCTCGAAGCACTGGACCGAAAAGAACGTGAGTCATACATCGTAATCCTAGGAGTAACTGAAGAACATGAATCATTAGATGGAGCTACAACAGATCAAGACAAGCTTGACAAGATTTGGTCGATAATCGGTGAAACTCATGTGGCTGGCTGGGATTCTTCGAAGGTTGGGAAGCAGTACTACGTCTACTACCAGGCGCCACCCCAGCCTGCTTATGCTAGCGGATAAAGGTCAACGCAGTCGCATCTTGGAGAAAACAAACCATCTGAAAACCTCTGGTGATAACTACAGCAAGATCTACGTTAAGAAAGACGTTCATCCGAGTGTTCGGTGGGAGTGGCGTCGGCTACGTTAAGCAGAGACAACAGAAAAGGCTCGGCCGGAGAACGCCGGTGTACCATACGCTTGGATGAGGGCAGGCTGTACAGGGACGCTGATGTTCTCGATAGTTGGAATCCAATATTTTTTTAGGGTCACCACAGCAAATGAATAAAGTGAGAATCTTGTCGTGGAATATGGGTGGAGTGTGTACGAAAATGAAGAAACAAAATGTGCAGCGGCTGTTCTGTGATTATGACGTTATCTGTATTAATGAGGTCAAGACATCGATGCCAGTGTCATTTCCCGGGTATGTGACATTTAGGAGTAAAATAGTTGGTGTGGAAATTTATGTCACATACATATATTTAATTTTAGGTCTTAACAATACAAAACCCATCGTCTATCTCATCCCGACACAATACCCAAACTAGTCAACTAACTAGGATACTTATCGGTGGATAGCAGGGTTTAATTACGTAGGCTTGATAAATACTGCATGTTTTGTGATCCGAAGTGGTCGCCGTGATCGAGGCCGCCCGTGATGGGCGAAGGTGAAGTTATTGTTATGGGCGTCAGGAGGTATTTACACCAAGTTATCCACGACGCGGCGCATATAATCAGTGTGTCGTATTTTAACACTTCCTATTGTTTTTTAACACTATGTGCAAAGAGTCTATATACAATTCTCTCATATATACTAATCCACGTATATATTTAATAAGAGATGTTATCCTCACGGGGGTCTGGAAGTGTTCGTGCACGAATATATTTCATATGGGATGTTAACTCCTTAGAGACTGGAAGTGTACTGAATTTCCATGCCAGCGGCGGCGACCGGCTGCACAGATCCCACCTACACGTGTCCAATCGTCAGTGGCGAGAATCTAATGGGCAGCAGCCAATGACCGCGTTTCTAACCAAGGTGCTAATTATTTAAGATGCAAGTGCTTAATAACCACTGAGAATGTTCATTTATATCATCACAGTACTTATCATTTACTTAAATTACCTTAATTAATACCCCTTACCATTATAAGTATATATATATATATATACATCCCTACGCATCCCCTATGATGTGCGGACAATACCTCCCTCACAAGGGGGGGGGGGGGGGGGGGGACAAACCATCACTCTTCCAATTAGAGAGAACTGAAACTCGAAATGCCCGTGGTCACTGGCAGTTTTAACTCATCAAGTTGATAATAAGTTGGTCTACTGGAAATCTAAATATGGGCTTATTCCACTACACTTTAAACACAAAAGTATAATATTAAGAACGATGTTCTTCTATATGTATATTGTATAGAAGCCTGATTCTGTAGGACATATATATAACCAAATAACCAAGTAGGTTATACTTGAGGAGGCGATGAAAATGTTCCTCTATGATATTATATAGTCCATAACGAATGTTTAGAAGTTATCTATAACTAGGCAGTCATATTTTCCTGTTATTATTGTGTATCAATTAGATAGAAAGCCTGGAAGTGCAATGAGTCGACGCGTGAAGTCGCAATGTTTTGATTCAATCTTCCCGCCACAATGCGCGGCATGCCGCCTCTACAATTTTAATCTACTTTGTCGCAGCAACAGAACGATTTCGGCATTATATATTCGTCTTTTTTCCAAGGCATTGCTTATTGTATTTTGATAAGCGTTTGCCAGACGCAGCAGTACTTTCTTAGAAAATAGTGTGAACATCGATCCCAAAAAAACATGCTTCAATATACATTTAAAAAATATATTAAGTTTTGATACTTGCGGCGAATAATTTTCATTAAATTGGTTTTATAGAACGTTCCATCGTAATGCACGTCATCCAAACAATTAGTAGAGCAAAAGATGAACTATATTTTATGATATTCAGATGCGATGCATCAATATTTATCGCGAAATAGATTTTATGAAAATACGAGTCGCGGAGCTGTAACACAGTAGACCAACCTTTGAGTTAAAACTGCCAGCGACCACTGGCACTTATCGAGTTTCAGTTCACTGGAATAATTGAGAGGGTAGTTGGTGGATTATTTCCACAACTGGGGGCCGGCGAAAACTAAAGTTCCGCTTCATGTGACATCACACCAGGCCACATAGCGCCGGAACATTTTAATAGAGATTTCGGCACTTTGGGCTTTGACTATTTTGAAATTTATATCCCTGATAGAGGTACAAGTGAATATGCAGACATATACTTGATCGGGGGGAGAGTTATCTCCTGGAATTATAATATCACCAGTATAGACCTCACCATTGACCTCAATTGGTTTTAGGAGCTCTCTATCAGCGGAAAGTTCAGGGGGACCTAGATAGGAGACTAGTCTACCTTCAGATCTATTAAATTTAATGAAAGATTTGAGGTAATATTTGACTGCCTGTCTACCATGATGTATCCAGAATTGACACCTTATATCGGCTAATATTGTAGCTATTTCGCCTTGTAATGAGTTCCTATGATATTCTTCCACCAACAATTTAGAAAGATGATAGCGTTTTGGAATTAGTATGGGATGGCAGGTGATATTTGGAAGATCAGCTTTCAAATTTCGTCCACGACACCTAATTCTACCCACATGATTTAGGTACAGACCTAATATTTTGGTCAATTTGTTCCTATGGGGGCTGGCTGAGGCTTAGAGCTGATATTCCTCAGGAAATACCTGCTTTTGTATTGTTCTGATCCAAAACTTCAAAGGATCAGAGCTATCCCTTTTAATGGATTTGAAGACTAAATTAGTAGTCTTAATTAGTTTGCTCAGTAAGGAAAACCTTTCCATGTCTATCACAGGATCTGGGATCAATTCAGGTTCCCTTATTATATCTACAGATATGTCTGGCTGAGTGGAAACCTGTTTTGGATTATTATTACACTCTTTCAGCCAGGTAGAGCCTATAAACCATAAACCGGTGTTCAATTTGAGGATGTTATTTCATCGCGACACATTATTATTATGATTTTCATTTGTGGCTATATATTCATTATGAACTGGAATATCACTTTCCTCTAATACCTCACTAATTGGTGTGGGCAAGAAAGTGGTTCCAATTCTGGTAATAAATAGGGGCTGTGCTCATAACAAGACAAAACACATATTGAACGAGTTCCACCGTATGTCATTTACTAGATTTCGTGTAAGTGGACACAATTTAGCGGTGGAGACGGGGCGATGGAATAGGAGAGGGCGTGGTCACCTCCCATTGAGGAACGTTTGTGTGTTTGTGGACTTATCCAAGCAGAGAGACATGTGGTAGAGGTGTGTCCTTTAACGGAAATAATACGAAGACAGTATGGAATTACACGATTAGAAGACATTTTTAGTGAAAGTATTTCTCATTGTATCTCATGTAAGTTTATTCATGATATCTTACGTATTTATATGTAGTGGTGTCAGCTGGGAATATTATGTTAAAAGTGTTTAACCTTTTGGATATTGTTTGATTATATGGACTATGGCTGTTTTTTTTTGTTTTTTTTTGTCTAATTTCAAGATGTCAACATCCTCACCAGAGAGTTAAAGTTTCCCTTACGACAAGTATTAGTGTACTGTCTCCAATTACTCTCTCCAATTACTCTCTCGCTCTCTCTTAGCACCTTCTTCTTAAATTGTTTTGAGCTCCACCGACACGCCAGCTACATGTCAGGTGTCAGCTGTCTCTCTAGTATTTTCCTAAAGTCACGCCCCCCTTGAGCAGAGGTATGTCAGGTATTTTCCTAAAGTCACGCCCCCATTGACCAGGTGTCAGGTGTCTCTCGCATTTTTCCTAAAGCCACGCCCCTGACCAAAGCTTTGTTCGTGACCAACTGACCTCTGGGAAGGCAGTCAAGAGCCAACCCTATTCAACACCAGCCATTTCATGTACTGTGCTCAATATACGTCCTTGTACTATTTTTGAATATATACCACCAAAAGGGAGTGACGAGAATACTTGAACCCTATATAAATAGAGAGTAAGTACAGAACTATTCAGCATCAACGATACAAGATCCTGAGCGGGTTCACATCGATATGAACATACAGAACTACAAACGGTATGAGTGTACAACGAAATATCGTACAATAGATGGTGGCAGCGTAAAGTTGTACCGCGTCCTCACTGAAGTCTCCGTTCTGTGTCAGTGCTTACCCGCGATCACTTGTCTGTGTGACTGTGCGTGCTCCGTGATCAGCCTTACTCAAAACCGCGACCCAACTCACTCACTCACCGTCACTCCCTTTATCCTGGTGCATTGTTCCTGTTTCCCGCGGTTCCTGTACATCTTAGTGCACTTTTCCTGTCTACTGTGGTTCCTGTCCATTTTGTTGTGCCGTTCCTGACGCCACCTGCGGTTCCTGTTCGTCATGGCGTGCCGCACCTGACTCTGCCCTCTCCTGCTACTGTTGACACCGCCATCTCCTCGTTCCTGACGCCTTCTCCTACGGCGTTGTCGCTGTCTGATGGTTCTCTACACAGACGCGTGTTTTCCTGCTGTGTCTGTCTGTGGCACGCTCGCATTCCGTCGGCGTGGCGCTCATCTTCACCTCAGCGCCCTCCTGCTTGCCCGTCGCGCCAGCGGCCTCCTACAGCGTTCCTCCTCCGGCGTGAACGTGAGGGACTGCCTTATGCGTGCACTGCAAGATCTTCATTGGTAACGTACACAGATATACACTAGCTTACAGATTTTTGACTCACGGCACTCTCAATCTGGCGAAAGGCACTTGTTTGGGTGAAGCTTTAGTGTACCCTTCGCCGATACAAGAATGCGCTCTCCCAGATTCATTCCCTGCTTCAGCGGTTACGCATGCCACCTCCTCGAATGCATTTCATGACTTCTCTGCGAACCTTACGCCTTCGCTCAATGATACTGATTACCCTGATTTTGAGACGCGCCTTCTACAGCTATTATTGCAGTATTCCTCGGCTGTAGTTCTGCCTGGGCAACCTCTTGGCTGTACACATCTGCTTGAGCACAAGATTGAGCTCCTTCCTGATGCGCGTCCTGTGTATATTCCTGCCTATTGTCGGCCTCACTGTCAGCGTGCGATGCTAGTCGTAAAGTTCAGGAAATGATCGAAGACGGGGTTGTTGAGCCGTCGACTTCACCATGGAACAGCCCGCTTTTCTTATTCCCAAGAAAGATGGTGATTTCAGCCAGTTGTAGATTTCAGGCGTTTTAATCAGTGTACTGCCTCCCAACGATATCCTCTCCCTGTTTTGTCTGATTTGTTGCAGTCGCTGGGTGAACATAATGCGGGATATTACTTCTCTCGATCATATGTCTGGATTCTGGCAAGTCCCCTTGGCTCCCGAATCGCGTCCTCTCACTGCGTTCAGTATGCCCGCGGGTCACTTTCAGTACCTACGCCTGCCTATGGGTCTGAAAAATTCGCCCATCTGTTTTCAGCTTCTCATTATCGAATTTTTTCGTGATATCCTCGGTAACGGTGTCTTTGCTTATCTGGATGACGTAGTGGTCGTGTCACGCGATATGGAGTCTCACTTCCACAGACTCACTGATGTTTTTGATGGTCTCTCTCATGCCGGGTTAAAAGTCAAGCTTACAAAGTGCCATTTTCTCAGGAAGCGTCTCTCATTCCTTGGTCACGTTGTTGACACGAATGGTTTACATATGTCAGATGACAAGACGGCGGTTGTCAAGAATTTCCCTCGCCCTACTGCTGTTACTGAACTCAAGTCATTTCTGGGACTATCAGGTTTCTACCACCAGTTTGTGCCTCAATACGCACGGCTCTCTTCCCCGTTGCTACGTTTGCTTCAGAACATGTTCAGTTCGTTTGAGGGGATGATCAGGAACATGCATTTAATACTCTCAAAACGACTCTCACCACGGCGCCAGTTTTAGCTTTTCCTGATTTTGTCAAGCCATTCATCATTTCAACGGATGCATCAGGATCTGGTCTTGGCGCTGCTCTCCTGCAAGCAGACGACAGAGGGAAGAATCGCCCAGTTGCATACGCTAGTCGTCGTCTCAGTAGCGCTGAGTCACGCTATTCGGTTACTGAT
>JACEEZ010021739.1:147140-149640 GCA_016584305.1 Chionoecetes opilio
ATGAAGGAATGTTGTGGAATGAGTAGGGAAGAGAAGGGATGGGTAAGGAGGGGATGGGAATAGGTAGGAACGACATATGTCTTGTTGGGGAGATAAGCAGGAAGGGTGGTAGGGTTGAGTGGACGTAGCTGTGGTAGGAGGGGTGATGGAGCGGACGCGGGGTATGGTGGGGGGGTTGTCTCCCTGTGGGGTTGTTTAAGGTCGGGTTGGTGGTGGTGGTGGTGGTGCCTCCCTCCCTGTGGGGTTGCAAGGCCGGTAAGGACAGCAGAGAGGAAATTTTTCGGTTTCCTAAATGGCGTCTGCCCAGATTTCCAAGTATCGCGAATCCTTGGTATCTGGGAGAATGAGAATAAAGAAGTGGAAGAGGAGGAGGAGGGAAAAAAATGATGATGAAGAGGAAGAAGAAAAAAAAAAGGAAGATAATGCTGAAAAAATAATAAATACACAAGGAAGAGGAGAAGGAAGAGGGAGAAAGACTAATGATCTTTATTACAAAATCTGAATAACACTGAAAAAAATGACAATTTATAGTTTACTTTACAATTTGTACTTATAACTTAAAACAGATATGATTTAGAAATATTATCCTACTCCAGATGAATGAATATAAAAAATAGGAACAAGTCAAGATGGTGGGAGAAAAAATCTAAAGACAAACTGTAAAAGAGAAGAAGAATGAAGATGAGACACTGAAGTAGGAAAAAAAAAAAGAGGAGGAAGAGGTGCGAGATAAGAGTTGAAGAGTCCCTCTCCCCCCCCCAAAAAAAAACCATGCAGCGTCGTGTTAGCGCCGCCCCTTCTCTCCCCCTGCACTACAAATGAAGAAAAAAATAGAGGTTAAAGGAAAGACAGTATTGGACATAAACGTAGAGCCGTCACATGGTTTATGCCTCAAATCACCATTCTCGTCCCTCCTTCCCTTCCTTCCTCCAATTATCCCTCCCTCTCTTCATTCCCTCCTTCCTTCCTGCCTCCTGCCCTCACTTCCTACACATTACAGTCCAAACTTCCGTCCTTTTTTCTCTTGTCTTTTTATCTATTCATTTATACACTCTTCCCTCTCTCATTCCCTTCCTTCCTTCCTTTCTATCTATCTACCTATCTCTGCCTACTACCTACATATATTCCTCCCCATTTACATCTCTCCCTACCTTATGATAACCCTTTCCCTATCTTGTTTTTTACCTATCTTTCTACCTTTTCCTTTTACTTTTCGCTCGGTCCCTACCTTCTTCCCCTCCATCATCATATTATCTTTCTTTTTTCCCTTCCTCTGTCATCATTTTCTCTTCCTACCGCCGTTTATTTGTACGTGTATTATTTTCTCTCGCCTCTTTTCCTCCCTCTCATCCCCTTCTTCCCTCCCATCACATATTTACTGTTTGTCTTTCCTCCCCTCCTTTATTATCCACTCTTTCTCTACCTTTTCCTCTTTCTCATTCTCAAAAAATGATGAGCCCGTGACGTGTTTTCATTATGGCTAAGGTGTTCGTTCAGTTTATCATGTTGTTTAAGTGTATTAGTTTACATTAAGTACGAAGGTATATATACATTACCTTTACGGTACATTAGGTGATTTATTCTTGGCAAACCCTCATGAATAGCCTCGTAAAATGTAAACAAATGCCCGCCTTGAAACTAATCCGATACGTACTTTACACACACATACATACTAGGGTTTCTAGTTTTTGGGGTTTCTTAGCATCCCGGGATTCTGGGACAAAGCAGGATATTTCCCGGGATCATGGGATTTCCCGGATCAAGCAATATTTGTACTAACTAATGTTGTGCGAAGTACGAACCCCACTTACTTCATTAGTGTAGTATCTATATATATATATATTATATGGATGGCAATTATATTGATACATTTTATGCCACTGAAACATTGTTCACTTTATTAACTTGCATACTGGTATAGAAATCGGTACATCATCTGACTAAATAGGCAAAATTTTGATTATCCAATCTCATTCTGTTAGCCATAAAAGAAACTCAGACATTTGGAATTGCATTCAAAGTAAGCTATTAAAAAATAATAAGAATTATATATTTAATGGCATTTGGAAGCCACATTCTACAAAAACCTAAAGAAACACTTGAATGACCAGTGGAAAAACAAAATAATAGACTAAAATAATATGTGCACGGTACACACAAGACACACAGTCACGCACACACCAAAATTTGTTCTTGAAATGACTCACCAAGAAGCACAAACCGTCAATCTCCTTTTGTTAGCTACAAAAGAAATCCAATGATATATAATAAGATAAAGATGGGAGCATACGCTGAGCTGTTCGTGGCATTCGGTGCTCATCTTCGTGACACTAGCCCTAAGAGCCTGTGGTGGGTGATGAACCGCTATCCCGAGACACAGGGCTCTGTGACACACAGGTTACCACAGTTACCTTTCCCAGTTTACCCCAGGTACCAATTTATAAACCCCGAAAGGAAGGAAGAACAGCTGATGTGGCTGGTCGCGAATTGCCCTGGCCCG
>JACEEZ010021739.1:154640-158852 GCA_016584305.1 Chionoecetes opilio
AGACAGTAACAATGCCACCTGTTCGCTCATGGCGGTCCCTCCTGCTCCATTGGGTGTAGCAACGTATCTTGCCGAATGTGGGCTCCACCTCGTTGTTGAGCCAGGTCTCCGTCACCACAACTACGTCAGCACTATGTCGTAGTAAACAGGTGCGGGTCAGGTCTCCGATGTTCGTTCGGAGTTTTCTCTCTCTCTTTCTCCTCTCTCTCTCTCTCCCCTCTCTCTCTCTCTCTTTTCTTCTCTCCCCTTCTCTCTCTCTCTCTCTCTCTCTCTCTCTCTCTCCTCCTCTTCTCTCTTCTCTCTCTCTCTCTATCGCTCCCTCTCTCTCCCCCTCTCTCTCTCTCTCTCTCTCTCTCTCCTCTCTCTTCTTCTCTCCTCTCTCTCCTCTCTTTTCTCTCTCTCTTCTCTTCTCTCTTCTCTCTCTCCTCTCTCTCTCTCTTCTCTCTCTCTCTCTCTCTCTTCTCTTCTCTTCTCTCTGTCTCTCTCTCCCTTTTTTTTTTTTTTTTTTTTTTTTTTTTACCTTTATTCTTATAGGTTTTACAGTCAGGAGCTTCAGCTGGACTACTGAGAACTATCTTTGACTTTAAGAATTGAAAATTTATTCCTAGCTTAACATACATTCTGGGTTACTATTCTAAATTATCTATTTCTCTAATTCACTATTTCACTACTAAATGAATTTTTACATGTACATGTGTTACTATTCTAATTTTACATTTTATTTTTCATTACTACAAATATATATATATATAGACATATTTTGAACTTAAGCAGGGTTTACAGGTTTTTTAGGTAGGTACTTATACTATGGCTGCTTTATCAAAGCGTTCAAGCCTCTTGAAGGTCTGGAGTGACGAGGTAGAGTGAAGCTGTGTCTGCTGTACCATTCGGTTCCACATTCTTGTGTAGCGCGGAAGGAAAGGGAAACGCAGAGAGGTCTCCGTCCTGGCAAAAGGAGGGATCAGTTGATGGTCCCTGGTAGCACAGTTTTGTGGTGTGGCCGTGTGGTCTTGCCCAGGGCTGTCGGAGAGCAGCCAGGTGCGGACATCTGCTTATGTGTCTTGTAAACGACGCACGACCTGCTACGTCGCGACGCTGCTGCAAGGGTTGCAGAGGAGGGAGCAGCTGGTCCTGCAGAGCCTTCAGACGTATTAACCGTTGGGCTGGGGCCCTTTGTACCTTGTCAAAAAGGCTCAGGTACGAAGGGGGGGCAGGAAGACCACGTGAAGGGGCGTACTCCATAAGGAGCGGACTTGAGCTCCCATATAAGGTGGTGATCCCTTGGGAGTCAAGAAGGTGTGAGACACGCCGGACACAGCTAAGTTTCCAGGCGGCTTTCCCTTGAAATGGTTCGGATGTGGTCGGTAAAGGTCAGGACGCTATTAAACTTCCACCCAAGTATGGAGATGGAAGTCTGCAGGGCACCGGCCTCCACCCAGTAAGATGGTGGGATGGGAGTATCAGGAGACGTTGTCGTCGGGAGATGAGCATCGCCTGGGTTTTTCTCTGGAGCGAGATCCACTTGCCATCGACGACCCCATGAGATGACTGTTTGGAGGCCCCTGTTTTATGTGAGCGACAGTCGTGGGGGTAATCACCAATGTCGCAGGGGAATGTAAGGGTGCAGTCACGGCATATGCATGTGCCTCTGGGATGAGCTGGAGCAAGTCATTGAAGAATACATTCCGAGGAAGGGCCGAGCACACTGCCCTGTGGGACGCTGGCAAAGATCGGGTGTTCCTCTGAGGTTTTGACCGTCCCCCACCACTCTAAGAAATCTGTCCCGCAGGTAGTCTTGTAGTAGGAGCGAGATGACCGCGGACACCCAAACTGTTCAGTTTGGTGATGAGGCCGTGATGCCACACCCTGTCAAATGCTCCTGCAATGTCAAGGGCAATGACGTATGTTTCCTTTCTTTTGGGGAAAAACGCTATGCCATGTGGTGGACAGATGGAGCAATAGGTCGGCCGCTGACCTTGTTTTTGAAACCTCTCTCTCTCTCTCTCTCTCTCTCACTGTCTCTTCTCTCATCTCCGTCCTCTCCTCTCTCTCTCTCTCTCTCTCTCTCTCTCTCTCTCTCTCTCTCTTCTCTCTCTCTCTCTCTCTCTCTCGTCTCTCGCTCATCCTCCTCGCTCCTCTCTCGCTCTCTCTCTCTCTCCTCTTCCTCTCCTCTCCTCCTCCCCTCTTCTCTCGGTCTCTTCTCCTCCCCTCTCTCTCGTCTCTCTCCCCGCCTCTCTCTCCTCTCTCTCATTCTCTCTCGTCTCTCTCTCTCCTCTCATCTCTCCCTTTTTCTCTCTCTCTCTCATCTCTCTTCTCATCACTCTCTCTCTCTCTCTCTTCACTCTCTCTCTGGTCTCTCCTCTCTCCTCTCTTCTCTCTCTCTCTCTATCTATCTCTCTCTCTCTCTCTCTCTTCTCTCTCTCTCTCTCTCTCTCTCTCTGTCTTCATCTCCATCTCTCTCTCTCTCTCTCTCTCTCTCTCTCTCTTTTCTCTCTCTCTCTCTCTCTCTCTCTCTCACATTTATATATTATTAGTATTTTAATACAATATATTTAAATACTCATTAAATAATCTAAATACTGTATTTAAATACGTGAAAATCAATGTATATATAAATACAGTTCTAAATACAGGAAATGTATTTAAATACGTATTTAGATACAAATGTATTTAAATACAGCGGTAGAGGGAGGGAAAGAGAGAGAGAAAGAAAAAAAGAGAGTGTGTGTGTATGTTCCAGTCCCTTCCATTTCTATCACTTTTTCTCAACCCAATCTCCGCTTCTCTGTTCTTTCTTCTCACCACACACTCTCCTGTACCTCTTCGCTCCTCCTTTTGCACTCTCCCCTTTGTGTGTGTGACTTAACTTCATAATGCTGTTCAGTGCCCCGAGGAGGGCGAGACAGCCAGGCCGCCTGACGGAGGGTCAGAAGGCGTCCACTTCTTTAAGCTTGCATGCGAGAGAACCTTCTTTCTATTCTTTCTTTTTATTCTTTCTTTCTATTACGTGTGTGTGTGTGAAAGAGAGAGAGAGAGAGAGAGAGAGAGAGAGAGAGAGAGAGAGAGAGAGAGAGAGAGAGAGAGAGAGGAGAAAAGAGAGGAAAAGAAGAGAGAGAGAGAGAGAGAGAGGAGAGAGAGAAAAGAGAGAGAGAGAGAAGAGAGAGGGGAGAGAGAGCGAGAGAGGAGGAGAGAGAAGAGAGAAAAGAGGAGAAAAGAAAAAAAAAGATAGAGAAAGAGAACTGCCCTTTTTTCTAATTATAAATGAAAGAAAAAAATTTCACTAAAAAAGGACTGAATTTCGCTTTCCTATATATATAAAAAGTATCGCTAACGCACTACAAGCGTACGAAGTACTTAGCAAACTCGCAAATATATAAAAAAGCAGAACATGAACATAAGAGCATTAGGAGTTAGTCTTTAAAACCTTCCAGGCAACATAAATCAAGTTTTCCTTACCCAGTATACTACCATCCGTCATCCCCCTTCAGTCATTTATCAAAAAATCTAAAACTCTTTACCTATCTTCTTATCTTAAAACTGTACCATATTCACGATCATTATTTGACCCCTAAGGGTGTTCGACTCTTCCACCTCTAATCCTCTAAAGTCCTCTAAAGTCCACCTCTAAAGTCCTCTATATCAGCGAGCAAATTTCTGCCTATTTCCTCCTTAATTTAAAGTCTATCTAACCTGAACCCATTGTTATGTGTTCTTCCATGCCCGTTCACCATTAAAACCTTACCCAAATCTCATTTCTTGAACCATTTACATGTACTCATTTATGATCCTCAATCACGGCACCTCACATCCTCCCTCCTTTTTATTAAGACTTGGAATCTGAGGGTATTCTTAACCTATTATATAATTAATGAACAGTAAATATAGTTGGGATGCCCCTATTGGTGTGACATAGCCTTTGAATAACTAAGTGTTACGAACTGACGAAGGAAAATTATCTGAGTGAATAATTTCGATAATAACAACAATATTAATAAATATAATTGGAATAACACAAAACAATAATGCAAGGTAATAATTTATCACTCAGCCTAAGCAGTTTCTTTTCAGTTCTACATGTTTTCAAAAGGTGGATACAAAACAATATATCGTAAAATAAATGGGAAAAAAGATACGGCGTATTTCATTTGGCGCGAGTTTAAAGGTTTTTTTTTCCAAAGGAGTGGGAAAGGGGAAGGGTGTGGGGGGGGAAGG
>JACEEZ010021740.1:0-58582 GCA_016584305.1 Chionoecetes opilio
TTCAATCTGAGGGGTAAACTTACTACCTCGGTACTACTACGCACGTACTGCCGAATCGACCCGCATTAGTTGAAATAAGCCATTTTGAGGCCTTAGGATATCGATGCAAATTACACACCCGTCGATAGACTTTGTCCGAAGGTGGTGAAACCCCGGTTGTTGTCAGAATTTGGAAAATTTTCTCGAATTTTGGCCTCAAAGGAGTCGGTCCCTTAAGCATTTCGACGAGACGTAGCAGGAGCAGACATGATCTGAAAAAAAAATATTTTACCTATGTAAATAAAACACAAAGCTGGAATAGTTACAAGTTTTGAAAACAAAAAAAAAAGCATAAAACGAAATAGAAATTACAATGGTATGTTGTTACAAGGTTAAGAGAAAAGCCATAACAAATCCTCCTAATTCCTACTATCCTAGCTTTCTGTTTGCAGATATTGATAGTACTGACCTATTGGGAGCTGCACCACACCTCTCACCGCACGGGTCTCAATTGTAACTGAAACAAACAAGTTGCCACATAGCTCTCGATGAGTCAAATCGTAATCAGCTGGCAAGTTTTACTACAGCTCACAAGTGGAATTTTGCTTATCTGGAGGTAAGCTGTGGAGAAAAAACTTGACGTGCTAGAAAAAAACTGACTACAGATTTGGAATCAGCATGCCAATTTTAGGTCTAAATAAGCTCAAAAATCTAACTCAAATTTGTTTTTTTTTTTAAAATTGTTCCCCAGTGTTATCTATGACTGTGCCAAATTTCATGCTTGTACGATAAACCCAAAAATTGTTACACCTATCTGCCTGACTAGTAGGAATAAATAACAAAATAAATATAACAGATATTTCAAAATTCGTTTCCCTGTGGGGCTACCTAGGCTCTTCTGAACCATAGAGTGATCAGAATGCAGATAATGGGTCTAATCTTAGAGGAGCTATCAAAAACGTTCGTTTTGCGCGCCCATTAAATATGGCAATTTTCACAAACATTTGGTGGAATCACTTTCATTTGCCCAAGGAACCAGAGCAGCATGTGCTGGACTTGATATCATTTTTTTGTTTTCTACTAATACAAGCCTGGGACACCCTAATGTACATATACACTTCGCTGAAACCCTTTAAAAAATTATCCTCAACCACAGCACCTCTAAACGGAAGAAGAGAGACCATAGCTGTCCCAAACTCACGTAACCTCTGTTTGCCCGGCAGCCAAAACCTGCTTCCCTTGATGAGGTCATGCAGGACTAGGTCAGATATTGTGAGATTGAAAAAGCAATGTTGGGTTTGAGAAAGAGCTGACGAGTGATAAAATGAGTGTCAGAATGAGGTTGGGATAATACAAGTACTGAACATACCTGCAGTGATGTTGCTCTTGTACTTGTCACAAGCCGGGTCCTTGGTGCTGTCCCAGTGGGCACCTGCAAGACAGTCAGTTAGCTGTGTTTGCAGCCACCCACCACACCTCAGTAATGTTACCTCCCGTAAAACAAAGTCATGAAGAATAGTGTTCAAAACCCCACAAGAGCCAAACATCGAGTTTCCATGTTGTTCTCTGCACCTTGGGAACGCCAGGCTTGCTACAAAAGGGTCAAGCTGGAGCTGATGTGCAAGACATATACAATGCTACTGAACCTAACATGGAACTAAAAGAAGCTACAAGAAGCCGGGAGATACTCAATTGATGACAATATGCATGTGCAGATTCTTTCTAAGGCCTACCTCCTACACAGTAAGTCTCTCAGAGGATAAGAAGTCATAAGCAGACAAGGTGGATGATTGCAGCACTTACCTAGATCAAGTTACTCCTGGACTTAGCAGCCTTTCCTTGCCCGTCCAGAAGTGCTCATCTAGAAAATAAAAAAGAACAGTAATCAAACCCTATGGCCTATGCCTTACAAGATTTATGTATTTGAGGTTATCGGTCATATAACTAAATATCATAACAGCCAGTAATAGCTGTTATGACATGTAATATTGTAATATGTTATGGCTTTTATGGCTGATATTGCTTGCTTAGGCAGTTGTAAATCAAAGGCTGCAATTCAAATATAAATTCTTGCTAGCAATGTCACACTCCAGTGTAAGCTACTGCTACATGTCATGAAGAGTCGTGTTCAAAACCCCACTAGAGGCCAAACATAGCGTCTCCATGTTGCTCTCTGCACCTTGGGAACGCCAGGCTTGCTACAAAGGTTTAAGCTGGAGCTGATGTGCAGCTAACAATACTCCTACTGCATGTTGTAATAATGGTGACTGCAAGAGTGGTCACTCATGTACAGTATACACTTCTGCTGAACCTCAAACAATTATCCTCAACCACAGCACCTCTTAACAGGAAGAAAAGAGTCCACAGCTGTCAATGGGGAGGCGGTAGCAGAGTGGTTAGCGTCTCCGAATGGCGTTCTCAGTGACCCGAGTTCGATCCCCGAGGAGAAACAAAATCCACTTAAAATCTTTCTGCACTGTTAAGTGACCTAAGAACACCTACATGCTGCCCATTAACTCTACCTTCGATTGTGAGTGCATCGGAGGACACAGGGGGCGGCATGAGCCTCTTATCACAGGCGTCACTATAAAAAACCCTACCTGCGCCACCACGAGTGAGGGGAAATCTTAAGAACAAAGGCTCCACCCCCTATCTACTTCTTATAGCCAACAAGCTTGGGGACATGATGGGAAACTGGGGTTTTTGGGTGGGGGAGCACACACATTATGGGAAATATGGCCCCCCCACAAAAAATACCTAAACTAGGGAAATTTACCTAGTTCAGACTTTATCGGGGCCATATTTCCCTTATATGTGTGCTCCCCCACCCAAAAACCCAGGTTTCCACCATGTCCCCAAGCTTGGGGCTAAAAAGAATAGGAGTTGAGCCTTTATTCTAAAGATAAAAACTCACAGACCAACCTAGCACCCTCCCTCGCCCCCCCCCATCTGTGCCTTTAACCTAAAGGGGGGAGCTCCCCCCCCCCCATCGACCCCCCGTGCGTGCCTACCCAAACCAAACCCTGCACGGGAGGCACTTCAAAAAATTTGGGAAAAATATCCTAAAAGTAACCAATTCTCAACTCGCCCGTCCTTTGCGCATCTCACTGACTTATTTTTTTTTCTCAAAACCTGAAATTTATATGGGCCTGTAGGCAAAGAAAGGTGGGCACTCATTAAAATCTAAAAAAAAATTTGGTTTTAAGGCGTGTAGTGGTCATTTTACCATTTACACCTTTTTAGTGCCCCCCTTTGGGGAGTTACTCTACAGTCCGGGTTACTCTGCTGCCACCACCCACTTTAAAGTGGGAAAATATATGAATGCCCAAAAATAAAAGATTTAAGAAAATATGTAATACTGGTTGGAAACTGAATGACAACGCTTTAAATAATTTCAAATTTTAAAATATTTTTTAAATTTTTTACGTCTCACTTGGTAATTAGTATCATTCAAAATTATTTTAATTTTAAAGTCTTCCTTCCCTCCTACGATCGCACCGAAATCTCAATCGTCATCCAAATAATGTATACGTGTCTTCCATTTCCCAACTTTTTCCCCTCCCTTTTTTTCATTTCCTTCTTTCTCCTTGTCCTCCACGGCTGGCTGGACATGTTGTAGTTGCCCCCTCTGCAAATTTGTGAGCGCTTGGGCCCCCGGGTCCGCCAACACATCCTACCTTGGGACCCTTTTTCCCAAAGGGCAGAATATCACCTCCCCCGGGCGCTTAACTAATGAACTCGGCTGCTTCTAAATTTCCAAACCTAAAATCCCCGTTCTCACCTCTTTTCGCTACGTGCAAATTTACTACTGGCTTAAAATGTAAGCCTAACCATGATTCAAAAATGGGGCGGGAGGAAAATTCCTTTTTAGTTTATTGATCTTATGTTTTTATTTCATCTTTTCCCCCTATTTAGAAATTTTTCTGCGTTACAACAAAAGCAAATACGACACCCAACATTTGAGTCATTTAGCGGGGACCTTGTTCGTAAATTTTCCAAAGGATAAAGCGGGAGCTATGACAAGCCCGTAAAATGCTGTAACTACTGAAAAAAAAAATGGTTTTCCTACAAGTATTAATACCCTTTAAAAAACTGGGAAAATAAAGGGAAAAAAATTTTGGAAGAATCCTTCACCCCTACTTTTTTTTTTTTCCCCCTATAGCCAAAAAGCCTGGGAACTGGCGGGATAAGGGGGTTTTTGGGGGGGGAAAAGCAAATTAATGATTTATGGCCCCCCAAAAAAATCATCAAAGTCACTATATGTAAAAATTTAAACCAACCAAAACCTTTAAACCACAAAGTATACCTAACCTAACCTAACCTTTAACCCCAAAAAAGATACCAAACCAACCCAACCAAACCCTTAAACCCCAAAAGTATACCAAACCTAAACCTAACCTTAACCCAAATTTAACCTAACCAAACCCTTTTAACCACAAAGTATACCTAACCTAACCAAACCTTTAACCAAAAAGTATCCCTAACCTAACCTTACCCAAAAAGTATCCCCAAACCCTTTAAAAACCACAAATTTATACCTAACCTTAAACCACAAAGTATACCAAAACTAACGGGCTTCAATTTTTTGAGCACCTCATTTTTCATAGGGGCCGTGGGGGTTAACCAAGGCTGAGGCACGCTGGAACCTTTACAGAGTGAAGTAAAATAAGCATAAAATACAGTGGGGGGGGTAGTTCTTTCGTCAAAGCCGAAGGTGAGTTCCAAGTATTTCCAAAAAAAGGTAAAAATTTTCCCAAAGAACCGAACTTTTTTTTTTTTATAAGTTTTGATGTGTTTTTCCAATTTTCAATTAATTTAAAACTTTAAAGTCGCAAAACCTTTAAAAAAAATGATTTTTCAACAAAAAAATTTCAAAAAATACAAAATTTATCCAAAGAACCCATACTAACAAAAAATATTTTTTAAAAAATTTGCGACAGAAACGGGGTTTGCAAATTTAAATTTAAACACATCAAAAAACCAAAAAAAAAGTTTCGTCCCCCAAGGACTTGGTGTTCACTGGAATTTCCTTCCGCTTTTTGGAACAGATATGGGAAATATTCAATCAATTCATTTTTTTTTTCGAAGACGTTCCATAAACCCCAATAAAGAAAATGTACTGAATAAGACCCTATCTCCTTAATAATAACCACGTAAAATTCTTTAACTTTCCCAGTACTATCCCTTCCCACATTTAGCTACTCGCCACCCCCTTTCCAGTTTTCCCGTGAGGGGAGTCGTTCGTACAAGAGTTGTTTTCGTACCCAAAAAATTGTGGGCGTAGTCTATATGAAGCCATAGTCGTTTCCTACCTCAGCTCAGAGTTGAAATTTATATAGGTTACAAAAAATCCGGGAGTAGTCAAAAACTCAAAACTCAGTGTACGAAAATAACAAAACCTGGGTTTTTGAAAAAAACTTGTGTCGAGGTATCCGTCATTTTCCCCATCCCTTCGCCACACCATGGAGTCATTTGCCCACACTATGGGGTAATTTCATAAATATAGCTCAGTGGGCGTGACCCTGGAAAAGTGTGGGGGAATTGACTCTTACTGGGCGAAAAAACCGTAAAACCGGGGACAAAAACTCCCTTACCCCCAAATGAGCACCCTCCCTCCCCTGCGGCAGAGCACATGTCCTCGCCCTTTTCTTATAAAAACACCTCCCTCCCTCAAACCTACTGGCAGGCTTTTATACCTCCACCACAAAATCTGGCTATTTCATGTTAAACATCCACTATAGAAAAAATTAAATTAGTACTCAACAAGTTCTAACACTCTTCCCCTTCATGCTGGGGCAGAAGCCTGGGTATTGGAAAGGGAAAAACCCGGTAAAAAGTCCCCCGCGGGGTGGGAGGTGTTAACTTTTGTAGCCCCATTGTCGTACCCAGCCACCCAAAATTTTCGTATTATCAGTTTTGTCATGGTACAATCTAATTTAAAAAGGGGAAAAAAAAATAGTAATAAATACTATATACTTTATTAATTCAGTATTCCATATATTAAACATTTTTCCCCTTTTCACCAAAATAAAAAATCCTACCGGTCAAGGGGTATATATATATATACCAGAGGGGGGGCCAAGGGCCATGCCCCCCCCCCAAAATTTAACGCATCTATATTGAATTCATCAAAAAACCATAAAAAACCCCCATGGACTCAATATGCCCCCCAAAAAAGTCATATCATAAAAAAAAATCTCTGGGGCTTAAACCGGCCACACAACACTGGCACAGTCGTCCGGGCCCACGAAAGGGCGTGGCTAGAGGGGCCGGTGTGTGTGTGGGGGTGATTTTTATGGGGGGCCCGTCCAGCGGGGGGGATAAAATCGTCGCGCTTGAAAAATTTCCCTCCGCGCGGCCCGCTGCCCCGCGTGGTGGGTCCTTCCGGCGCGGCCCGCCCCTCGCTCGGCCATAATGACTAATTGTAAACCCGTTATAATTGTATTTAAAAAATTACTACCGAAAGCCGCCCTCCGGCGGGCTTTTTTGGGTAGCTCCTCGGGGGGCTATTGGGGCCTTCGGCCCCCCCACCTGTTTTGGGGGGCCTTTGGCCCACCCAAAAATGGACTCTCCAGATAAACCCCCCTTTTAAAATTTCCCCGAAAACATGATGTAGAAAAGTTTATTCCCCCCACCCATTCACCACCTTACCCATTCCTCACCCATTCCCATCACCCCCCCACCCATTCACCACCCATTAAACCATCACCCCCCCCTTCACTCACCCATTACCCATCACCACCCCACACCCTTTCACTCACCATTACCCATCACCCCCCCCCCCTTCATCATCATTACCCTCCCCCCCCCCCTTCACTCACCCTTCCCATCACCACCACCCATTCCTCCCCCATTCCCATCACCCCCCACCTATTCCCTCACCCATCACCCCATCACCCCCCAACCCATCCCCCCCCACCCATTACTCACCCATCCCCCCAAACCCATTCACTCCCCTTACCCCACCCCCTACATAAAGGCTTCCCAATTCTCGCAACCCTTTTGTTTTCACAATTCTCGCTAAAGGCTGCTAAAAAAAAAAAAAAAAAAAGTGATCGATCTCTCATAAGGGGGCTTATGCCCTTCCCCTGGTCGACCCGATTCCAAAATTTTTCCCATATAGTGTTTGCGCCACGGGGGGGGGGAACTTACCCAACACACAAACACACACGACAGACAGACAGACAGACACACTTTCGCTTTTATTAATATAAAAAATAGGTATTTATATGACGTTTAATTGTATGACGTATTATATAAAAGTATTAATATGGTTGCCATGCGTCATCCCCACAAGTCATTTTCGGCCCGGGGGATTCATGTTGCACCAGGTGGTCCGATGTGTACTGTAATTTTCATGGGGGGGCCGGGTGGTGTGGGTCTAAAAAAACCTTCTCTATGAATTCTTCTCTTGTATGTAGATTCTTCCTATTAGATCTATGTATAATTGGCGCCCTTTGGGCTGCCCGGGGAACGATGCCTCGCCACTTTTTTTTCGGCCGGACAGGCCGCCCGTGTGTTGTGGCCGCTTTACACGCCTCCAACGAGACCACCAGAGACAAGGCCGGGTGGATCCCCCACTTAAAACCAAAAGGAAAACCACCCGCTCCGCTCCCCGTAAAAATTTTACCTCCAAATATAATTTTATCATAAAAAAAGATATACTGTTATCTGGGAAAAATGTTTGTTCTTAATATTTAAAATAAAAAAACCGTAAAACAAAAAAAATGCATTATGGACTTTCAAGAATATGCAAAAATTTAAAACTCTTCGCCTTTAATTTTTCTCGCAAACATTTTACTGGAGACTATCAATAGAAGCGGATTTTAAATTTACTTTCCATTGATATATTTCTTTAGTGTAAATAAATTAGGGGCTGCAAAAAAAAAAAAAATTACGTTAACTAAATAAAAAAAATCATGAAATCGGGTTTTCCTACCTAATATATTTTTATCATATAAAATATATACTGTTATCTGGGAAAGTTTGTTTATAATATTATTAAAAAAAAACCGAAAACACATTAAAAAAATCCCCATTTGAGATTTTCAAAAAATTGCATGAACTTAAACTTTTCGCCTTTTAAATATTTTGAAAAAAACTTTTTCATGGAAATATCAATAGAACGGAATTTTAATTACTTTCCTTTGATTTTTTTCCTTTTTCTGATAAATAAATTAACATCATAAATTAGCGTTAACTAATAATAAAATCATAAAAAGGGGAAATTTCCCAGATTTCTGATTTTTTTTATTTAGTTAAGCAAATTTATCAGGGTTTTCAAAATTATTTATTAAAAAAGGGAAAAATATAAAAGGAAAGCTAATTAAATTCCGCTTCTATTTTTTCTCCATGTAAAAAATTTTTTCCACAAAATTTTAAAATGGCAAATTTTAATTTCATGCATATTTCTTAAAAGTCCTAATGGCATTTCTTTAGTGGGGTTTTACGGTTTTTTTTTTTTTGATAATTTATGAACAAACTTTCAAGATAACATATATATTTTATACTGATAAACATATAAGGGAAGGGAAATTTACATTTCATGATTTTTTTTTTCTATTTAAACCCAATTTATGCATGCCGCTAATTTTATTTATCACTAAAAGAAAAATTTTCAATGGAAAGCTAAATTTAAAATCCGCTTCTATTGATATTCTCCGTAAAATGTTTTGGGGCAAAAAATTAAATGGCGAAGAGTTTAAAATTAAAGCATATTTCTTAAAGTCTCATAAAGGCCTTTTTTTTTGTGTGTTTTTCGGTTTTTTTTTTGATAATTATAAAAAAACTTTCCGAAGATAACAGTATATCTTTTATACTGATAAACATTATATTAGGTAGGTAGACTTGTACGGGGGGCGGAAAGGTGGCATCCTTTGGTGTGACTCACGGGGGATCCCACCAGGCCTTATCTCTCGGGGCCCCGCTCCCAAACCCCCCGCTATAAGGCTCGCTTCGCTCGCCACCCCCCCCTCAACATCTTGGGGAGGTGGCCCCCCCCAAATTTTTTTCCCTGGTACGCCCTTTACCGGGAGACTATAGGTAGATCAATCAAAAAATCAACTCAAAAAAAAAATTTCTCTCTTCCCAAGAAACTGACTCGAATGATTTTTTTTTTTTTTTTTTTATTTTTTTTGCGATGACAATTTTTTTTTTATGACTTCATATTAATTTTAATTGTGATCAATTATCTATTTTCGTGTACGATTCTCACCATGCATCACATCGTACTAAGTGAAATTATCGTACTATACAAAAATTATCGTAGTTAAAACATCGCTACTGCTACCTTGGAGTAAAAGAGAAAGTTTTTCATCATTTGTCGGATCGGAGGCGTCGGGGTCGGAGCAATTTCTTTTTTTTCTCTCTCGCTTTCCCTCTACTGCCATACGGCTGGGGCCAACAAAAAACCCCTACCATTAAGAACCACATATTTTCGTCTTCATAAAGTGAAAAGTGAAAAGTTATAAAAACAGTTTTTGGGGGGAAAAGCGAATCATTTAAAATGAAGGCAGGGAACTAATTGATTCGTAAAAAGAGAAGGGGGGGTTTTTTTTAAAGATAAAGGGAAAAAGGACAAAAGGGAGTTTTCTTGAAGGGTTTACTATACAACGTAGGGGTATTTTAAAAAAATAGATTTTCCTGAGGGAATAAAAAGTGTAAGGGTTTTGATATAATAGCATTACCAAACATGGTTGGTATGCAGGAAAGGGATTTATCCGGGAAATCGAATAGCTGGATAATTTATTTCACAAACAGAGTAGGCAACGGGGTGTGGGGAGTTGCGCTTTAGCAAAAGATGCATTGCGTGTTTTGTTAATAATGTTATAAAACAGAGACACATAGTCTAAATGGGAAAGGGGGTTCGGAAGGAACTGAAAAAGGGTTTTGGGTGTATTTGTATAGGCCTCCAAATTTGGAAAAGAGGATTCAGCTCCTATAGGGGGGAAAAAAAAACAAGGCCTGCAGTATAATCCTATGCGGGGGGAGTTTTAATCTTAGGAATAAGACTGGTTTTAATCATAGGTACAGCGACGCGATAAAATTTTTAAAATATAATCCGGGATAATTTCTTAATCAAGAAACCCAAGGAGCCTACTAGAGAAAATATTCTAGATCTATTGCCGACAAATAGAACATTTATTAAAAATGTGGGGCAGGGGAAAATTTAGAAAATGCGCCCATTATGAGATCAGACCTACCTACCGTAATAACAGTGAAGTCGCCAGTTCTACGTTTCTTTGCTATTTACAGACGTGTGGTGGCTTAATACTTACTTTGTACACCCATTTCGGGAAAGTTAGAAGGGTCTATTTTAAAGTTGCATTTTGTGTCTTTCATCTGTGTCATATTAGGCTATAAAGAAAAAATTACAAAATAAAAACCCAGTGGCACCTCACTATACCCCTACATAAAATCGCCGCTTACTTTTTCCCACAGTTAGGCGCCCTCTGGGGGAAATTTGGGAAATTTGAGGGAAATAAAAAAAAACTTTTTATTATTAGCTGAGAAGTGCTTGGATATATAAAAAATTTCCCCTCCCCCATGAAATAAATTCTATTCAATTTTGAAATCTGGCAAGTCTTGTTCTTCGCCCGAAGCTATGTTTACAGTCTGTCACGCCGAAGAAAAACGTAGAAACAAAATGCGCAAATTATACTTTCAGATACAAAGCATAAAAAGAGCTGAAACAGGGTAGATTATACGCCATGATTAAAACTACTGTGTAACTCTTCAGTGGCACATAAAATCAGTAGTGTGCTATATTCGTAATATTTGGGGCCTGGGACTTCACTTTTTATCTACAGTATAGTTCCTTGTCAAACGAACAATTTGGTATTTAAGTTACTTTTTTTTATTTTATGGCTCGAAACATAAAATTTTTTTTATAGCAAAGGAAAAGATCGGGGTGTAAAAGGGGGTTTATGGAAAAAAAATTTTGGTAAAGGATGACATTTAAAAATAACTATAAGATCTTGTTCCTTCCCCAAAATGGGCATATAAAGCCAAGAGTTTTTATTTAAAATTTATTTAAAAATTGGCCCCCAAAAATTAAATCTTATCACGTCAGTTTTTTGAACTGTAGGTTTTTCTTTTTCTTAAAAATAAAAAAAATACTGTCCTAACAGTAACGTGCTTATTTTAAAAAAAAGTTAAAATGTTAACATACAATGAAAATAAAAAAATGGCATGAAAAAATGTTTTTTTTAACATTATCATGTTTTGAAGGATAAGGCTATAATTGTGTGCTGGTTAAGGAAAAAAATTTACGTTTGTAGCTTTGTCTGGAGTGTTAAAACTTGAGGACTATCGCGTTTGATGCTCCAACAATGTCAGCCTCATTGCACATCCCATCTACCCTGGAAAACGTTCTTCCAAAACCTTAAAAATCTTGGTGAAATCTTTCACCTTCTCGTCGCTAGCGCACCAAGATTTTCCTTTAAATTTTGGCAAGATGGCTATGCAAAAAATGTACTTCAATACTCTTTGAAACCCAAAGCGTTTTGTAGCTCTCCAATAGTTTTTCTGAACAATTTCTGTGTAATTACTTGCACGTTATTTCCAAGAAAGTTCTTGACGACGTCTTTGAATGATAGCCAACTTTCTTTTAAAGGGTCGGACAGTACACCGTTGAAATTTCATTTTTGATGGCGTCGAATTTGGGGACCATAAAACCCCCGGCCTTGTTTTTTTCAATTGACAGTCCGGAAATGTCAAGAGATGTACTTCAAACTCGCCACAGTTGACAATGCTTTTAAAAATTTTTTCATAGCCCATTTTTATGTGCCGAGGTGGGATATTATTTTTTTCCCTGCAACAAGTGCTCTGTAAAATGTTAGGATCTCCGGGTTTTAAAGATCAATCTCGGGGGCCCAAATTCGTCTAAACCCAATCTTCTCTCGGCCTGTATCCCACATACGAAAAGCAGGATACTTTGTGTATCCACTTTTTGACCAAAAAGGAAAGGGACACCATTTTAGGTCAACCAGATATCCAATTGTGTTTGTCATATTGAAATAACCAATGACTCTCTTTACATCTCCATATTCTTCACGAAGAAGACCGAATGCCCAATAGGGACTGCCCCAAAAAAATTGCCATTGTGTAGAAGGAACACTTCAAGCTCCGTTTTGAGCTTCAATAAACATCGCCATTCATTTGGATTGTGATTGAAAGCCCTAATTCCTTTGTAAACCAGGGAAAGTTATGGGAAAAACAAACCCCTGGCACTTTTCAAAGTACTGCAGAAATGTACTTTTCTCTGGTTCGAAAGTAGATACCTTCACTCCTTGTTCAAGTATGTTTTTTTTTCGTTCAGTCTTGATGCATATTTCTGAAGCTTTTTTATAGGGGCCCCAAAACACGTGCTAAAAAATTCAACTCGTGCGATCAAATCCCCTACGACTGAATCCCGTGAAAGTCAAATCTGCATCATTGTGTCACTGCGTTCTTCAACATCATCAAATTTCTAGGGAGGTAGTTGTTCGAAAAACGGCACTGGAAATTTTTTAGTGAAAGAGCATTGGGGCTTTAGCTACGGGAGATTTAAAATTCTATTTTATTTTATTTTTTTTTTTTAAATCCTGATTTTTTCACTAAACAAAAGTAACAGTCTGTGGAATGATCTTTTGCTCTCGCCAAAAACCCTGGGGATACCAAATGCCAAATTTTCACGTGTTTTTCCTTTTGGGCCACATCCCCAATCTCTCGACACACTGCTTGTACCTTTGGAGGGGGCCCCTAGCTTGTCTTGATCACCGAGTTTCACTTTAAATATCGAAAAATTCTTGTTTGAAAATACCTGATCTTGCCCTCTGACTTAGAATGGGGAAACTACCCCTATATAGCGAAGAGCGGGTTGTTTAGGCATTTACGACGAGACTAGCAGGACAACATATCTGAAACAAAAGAAATTTCCTTGTAAATAAAAAACCCAAGCTGGAATAGTTACAAGCTTTTAAAACAAAACAAAAAACATAAACGAAAAAAAAATTACAATGGTATGTTGTTACAAGGTTAAGAAAAGCCCTAACAAAACCCCCTAATTCCTATATCCCAGCTTTCTGTTTGCAATATTATATACTCCTATTGGGAGCTGCCACACCCCTCCCGCACATCTCAATTGTACTGCACAACAAATTGCCACTAGCTCTCGATGAGTCAAATCGTAACACTGGCAAGTTTTTCTAAACTCCAAGTGGAAATTTTTCTTATCTGGAGGGGAACTGTGGAGAAAAAAATTTACGTCTAGAAAAAAACGGACTAGATTTGGAATCACATGCCAAATTTTTGTCTAAATAAGCTCAAAAAACTAACTCAACAATTTTTTTTTTTTCAAATTGTTCCCCAGTTTATCTATGACTGTGCCAAATTCATGCTTTACGTATAAACCCCCAATTTTACACCTTCTGCCTGACTATAGGGGAAAAATAACTAATAAATATAAAAGATATTTCACATTCGTTTCCCTGTAGGCTCCTAGGCTCTTCTGAAAACGATAGAGTGTCAGAAGCAGATAATGGGGCTAACTTAGAGGAGCTATCAAAAAGTTGTTTTTGCGCGACCTTTAAAAATTTGGGAATTTTTTAAAACATTTTTGGGGGAAAACACTTTCATTTGCAAGGGAACCCGAGCAGCAGTCTGGACTTGATATCATTATTTGATTTTTTACTAAAACAAGCCTGGACACCCTAAAAGACAGTAAAACACTTCTGCTGAACCCCTTAACAATTTTCCTCAACCACAGCCCTCTAAACGGAAGAAGAAGACCATAGCTGTCAACTCCGTAACCCTGTTTGCAGGCACCAAAAACCCGCTTTCCCCTTTATGAGGTCATGCAGGGCTAGGGCAATATTTTGGGGAAATTTAAAAAACAATTTTGGAGTTTTAGAAAGACTACGAGTGATAAAAATGGTGTCAGAATGGGTGCAAAAAAATACTGAAAAACCTGCATGATGTTGCTCTTGGACTTGTCACAAACCCGGGTCCTTGGGGGGCTTAACCTTTCAGAAAAAAATTTTTTCCTATTTTTATACCCTCCTCCACGGTTTCCAATGCTTTTTGACCTGGAAAGTCGAAAATTACAACCATTATAAGCCAAAATGTCAGGAATCTTTCCCCTCAGAAGCATGAAGTTCTATTCTATACACGTTTTTTCTGAAACGCCAGTTTCGGAGCTTTGATGTTTGTTTTCGCCTATTATTTCACCAATAAATGGGCATAAGCAGGTTAAAGCAAGTAATTAGATGCTGACTGAAGCATCAAAATGCATTTGAAACATTTATAGAAATATTACATGTGATATTTACAGACAAATTTTCAAAAAAAAATTAAAATAAATATCATTATTTCACTCTAGTTTTCAAATTCACAATGGTTTTAGCATGACATCTAATGGTCTGTTATGTTTGTTTGCAGATCTGTTTGAAACCTGCTAACAAATCCAGAGATACTTCCCCAAGATAACTTCACTATGGGAGTAAGCAAGGGGCTCCGAGGACGCAAAGTTGACATCTCAGAACCTCCACCTGCAGTCCAGAGACAAGCGTCCACGCCGACCTGCTACTAGATCTGCTACAGAAACCTTCCTGATCGGCTACCCATCATCCAGCATCAGTGGCTCCAGTTACCCACCAACAACAGCTTTCCAGTACTTCCTCCATCTCCAGAGTTTGCCAGAAAATACAGGGAATCCTAACATCAAGACCTCGCCAATGAAACAGTGGGGCTTCACCCCCATTTTGCAGATGGCTAGGATCAAGACATGACCAAGTACAATGCAGCGCAGCATTTCTGACACTTCAAAAAAGCACAGAGATTAGCAAGGAATAAAGGTAGAACGGTGACCCGGGAGAAAAAAGGGAGTGTTTTTGTCCTGGAATTAGAAGCCTGTTCGAATAGGAGTTTCAAGGGCCATCCAGGAAATAGAGAGAAACCGACTGCTATAAAGGGAGAAGGCAAGGACTCGGGACAGACTTTAGACTTTTTCAGAAAAAATTTTTTCCCTATTTTTATCCCCCTTAAGGTTTCCATTTTTTTTGACCGGGAAAAAAGCCGAAAACCCAAACCCATTTTGACAAAAAAGCAGGAACCTTTGCCTCTTTGGCCCTCAACATATTAAGCCGAAACGTAGAAAAGCGCCAAATTTTTTGCTTCCGCCAACTTTTTTTCACCTGAACTTTTTTTTCAATTTGGGGGTAAAAACAAAAAATTGGGTACAAATTGAAGCTTTTTTAATATTTTTTTTTCTGAAAAAACAATCCAGAAACATTCAAGAAAAAAGACATCATATCAAAAAAAAAAGCAAAATTTTTTGAAAATTTCATAAAATTTCATAAATATTACAATTTTGACATCAAAAAAGGTGACAGCTTTAAAAAAAAACTTTTTCAAGTGGCAAAAAAAAACTCATTTCTATGTCAGAAGGACACTTCGTCATTTTTTATTTTGCTTCTTGAACTATAAAATCGCTCAGGGTTGATTCCACTTTGAAAAAGGGTGTTTTTGCTGAAATCTGGGGTAATGATGTTTGCGAAATCAGTCTCATCTGACTCCCCGCTCAGCAAGTCATTCACTCTTTTACTTTGCTGACATTTCCGGGGCCTTGCTGTACCCCATCCCCTTGGCCATGTCGCCACATTTGCAAAACCCTCATCTCAATCCCAAGGGGTGTCAAGCTGAAATGACTTCGGGGCCCAAACTAGACACCCAGATTCCGTTTTGGGCTGTAACCTGGGGGGAAATATTTTCCCCTCTCTAAAGCTATCTGGCTTCTCAGTGGCGTGCAGTTTGGGCAGCAATGTCCTGCTTCTTTTTTCACTGAGTCTGCTACAAAAGGAGCAAACGGAAAAAACCTCCTTTTCAGGCCCACTTTGGTTTTAAAGTTTTGTAGCATGCCGGCCCCCCCTTTCTGGTTTGTTCTCTTGACTTCATCATGTCCTTCATGAACGCAGATCATTTGCAGGGATCTCAGAAGGTAGATGCATCCACAGGGTTATAGAACAGTCCGGGGAAGGGGTTTGAGGGTTCCAGCTTCACAACGTTTTTTCATCGTACTCCACTCTCAGCAACAAAAACATTTTTCATAGAAAAAGGGTTTTTCTGGCCATCCCCCGGGCCTGATGAATGGCCCCGGACGACTCCATGGTTTCCGGGGGGAGGTGTCTCCAAGGACACCATGTAAGCTCAGCCATCTCACGGTAGTCAGCTCTAGGGGGTTTCTCCAAACCCAGTTTTCCCTGTAGTTTTTCCCTTTGCACTTTTTTCTTCTTTTTTTTCAACCTTTTTTTGTCTGAGGACAGGGTTTAGGGTTGTCTGTGGGGAAGATCTTCCCAAACGTCCTTTAAGTGCTTGAAAACCCAAAGGGTTCTCTGGGGTCTTGACCCCTTTCCAAACAGATTCTCCCTACAACCAACCACACTTCTAGAATGTGGTGTCTGCAGGCCAGGGAGAACACCCTTTCCCTTTAAGCTGTTCTCCAGAAGCTTGGCAGCTCCCCGATGTACTCCCCTGTTTCTGGCCTTGTGTCAAAAACAAGGGCAGTGATCACTCCCTAAGCCCCCCTGCCTCCAGCAAAAACCTGGATGCCTCTGCCGAGCCGTTCCCGTTGAGCTGTCTACCTGGTACTCCCAGTATTGCCCTTAGGGTATGCAGGGGTCCTGAAAAGCACACCAGAGTTCTCTGAGTGGTCCCAGGATCATTCCCAGGCATCTCCAGCATCTTGCCATCCCCTGGAGAGGGAGCATACTTTGGGGGGGTCCCGCTAAAAGCTGCCATGTCTCCTGGCTGATGTGGTACCTTTGGGGCACATCCTGTTCCCTCTCGTTTTTTGAGTTGAGATGACAAACTTTTCCAGGTCACTCCACAGCCTTCAATGTAGCGAGACAAGGCGTCACTTGATTTTTCAGACAATCCCCGACGATCAGCGGTACTGCAATGTCAACACACTCCATTACCCTCCGGGAAAAAGTGATACAGTGTCTTGGTGATTGAACATCCAGGGCGAGGGTTTTTGGGAATCCATGTCCCCTCATTCCCTTCACTGTGGTTGGGTCAGCCCCGTAACACATCAGCAGCAGTCCTTTGCTGTGTGGCAGCGAAAAAATTTTAGAAATTTTTTGACAAATTCATATCTTTTTTCCCTTCTGCTGCAGTCTTTCAGCCCCTCTCTTGCTGCGGAAACCCTACCAAATATCTTTTCATGCCAGACATTGGGCCTTTCTCTCGTCTTCTGACGGTAGAACTGATGTTAAGAAACCCTTTTTAGAAAAAAATTTTTTTCCCATTTTTTTACCCCCCTCCGGTTTTCCAAAGCTTTTTTTACCCGGAAAAGTCGAAAAATTTTCAACCATTATAAGCCAAAAATTTAGGAACCTTTGCCTCATAAGCATGAAAATTTTATTTTATACAGTTTTCTGAAACCCAGTTTCGGACATTTTGATGTTTTTTTTCGCCTATTATTTCACCAATAAAGGGCAAAAGATTAAAACAATAAATTTGATGCTGACTGAAAAAATCAAAATGCATAGAAACTTTATGAAAAAAATTTCGTATATTTACAGCAAATTTTCAAAAAATTAAACTAAAAATAAATTTTTTTTTCATCTAGTTTTCAAATTTTCCCTGGTTTTAGCATGACATCTAATGGTCTGTTTTGTTTGTTGCGATCGTGAAACCTGCTAACAATCCAGGATACTTCACAAGAAAATTCACTATGGCAGTAAGCAAGGAGCTCCGAGACGCAAAGTTGACATCTCAGAACCTCCACCTGCAAGTCCCAGAAAAGCGTCACGCCGACCTGCTACTAGATCTGCTACAAAAAACCTTCCTGTCGGCTACCCATCATCCCATCAGTGACTCCCAGTTACCCACCAACAAAACAGGCCTTCCAGTACTTCCTCCATCTCCATTTGCCAGAAAATACAGGGAATCCTAAGCATAAAGACCTCGCCAATGAAACAGTGGAGGCTATCACCCCATTCTGGCAGATGGCTAGGATCAAGACCCATGACCAAGTACAATGCAGCGCAGCATTTCATGACACTTCACAAAAAGCACAGAGATCTAGCAAGGAATAAAGGTAGAACAGGTGACCCTGGAGGGAAAAGGGGGTGCCTTTGTCCTGGAATTAGATAGCCTGTTCGACATAGGAGCTTCAGATTGCCATCCAGGAAATAGAGAGAAACCGACTGCATATCAAGGGAGAAGGACAAGGACATCAGTTCTACCAGGATCAAAGACAGAGAGAAAGGCCACATGTTTGGTCATGACAAGATATTTTGAGTCACGGCCCCCAGCAGCAAGCAGAGAGAGGCTGCAAGACTGCAGCAGAGAGGGACAAGATTGAATTTGTCACAAAATTTCTACAATTTTTCAGCTGCCACACAGCGAAGGACTGCTGCTGATGTGTCTACCTGGGCTGACCCAACCGACAGTGAAGGGAATGCAGAGGACATGGATTCCCAACCTGTCCTGGATGTTCAAATCACCAAGACACTGTGACTCACATTTCCCAGGAGGGTCATGGAGTGTGTTGACATCTGCAGTACCGCTGATCGTCTGGGATTGTCTGACAATCAAGTGAAAAGCCTTAGTCCCCTGCTACATTGAAGGCTGGTGGAGCTGACCTTGGACAAGTTTGTCACTCAACCTCAACAACGAGACGGAACAGGAAAGCTGACAAGGGACCACATCAGCCAGGAGTACATGGCAGCATTTAGCGAGGACCCTCCCAAGTATGCTGCTCTCCACTGGGATGGCAAGATGCTGAGAGATGTCCTGGAAAATGATCCTGGGACCACGTCAGAGACTCTGGCTGTGCTTGTCTCAGGACCACCTGCATATCCTGAAGGCAAGCTACTGAGAGTACCAGTGATTTGACAGCTCAAAAAGGAACGGCTCAGGCAGAGGCATCCATGGATTTGCTGGAGGCATGGGGGCTTACTGGAGTGATCACTGCCCTTGTGTTTTGACACAACGGCCAGCAAAAGTGGAGTACATCGGGGAGCTGGGCCCAAACTTCTGGAGCAACAGCTTGACAGGGAAGGTGTTTCTACCTGGCCTGCAGACACCACATTCTAGAAGTGCTGGTTGGTGCTGTATGGGAGAATCTGTTGGCAAGGTCAAGAGCCCAGAGAATCCTTGGTTCAAGCACTTCAAGGACGTTGGACAGATCTTACCACAGACAACCCTACAACCCTGTCCATCAGACAAAAATGGTTGAATAAAAAGAAAAAGAGTGCAAGGAAATACTACAGGAAATCCTGAGGTCGGAGAAGCCTCCTAGAGCCGACTACCGTGAAAATGGCTGAGCTTACACTGGGGCGTCCTTGGAGACACGCCTCCCCGCGGAATCCACTGGGGGTCGTCCTGGAGCCATTCATCAGGCCAGTGGATGGCCAGAAACCTGTATTCTATGAAGATGTTCATGTTTGCTGAGCAGCTGGAGTACGATGAAGAAACTGTTGTGAAGCTGGAACGCCTCAACCTCTTCCTAGGACTGTTCTATACACCCATGTGGATGTCATCTAACTGTGCTGCAGATGCTCTGCAAAATGAGCTGCAGTTACCATGAAGGACATGATGAAGTTCAGAGAACAGATCCAGAGATTGCCAGGCAGTGTACCAAACACAACCGTGAAAACCACAAGTGGTACTGACACAGGAGGTTTGCCGTTCGCTCTCTCGGTAGCAGACTCAGTGACAAGAGAAGCAGGACAGTTGCTGCCCAAGCTGCAGCGCCACTGAGAAGCCAGATAGCTTTCAGACTGAGGGAAAAACCTTGTTCCTCAGGTTACAATTGGCCAAGGACGACTCTTAGCCTTGAGTTCAGACCAAAAGTAAGCTCAGGGCGGGGGAGTCATTCTCATTTATGAGTTTCCCATTAGACCCAAGCTCAAAGGTCAGAAAAGTGGATGGACATCTGAGAACGGTAGCTTAGTGCCCCGGAGGAACGCCATCTTTGCAACCACCCAGCTCACGGAAAATGACATTTGGTTGGGACATTGTTGCAAGTGTATCTGGACCGTCTCTACTAGCTATCCGATGTGCGGTTGACGACTAATATACGTCAATGTGTACCGTCTAAATAAAAAATAATATGAAGCATTTGTGTATAGAGTAATATTATAAAAACAATATCGAAAAAAACTCATATATTGTCAATATTATATTATTAGACTGTACTTTTTTTAGTGAAACACTGGTATGATTGTTCCAAATTATGCAGTTGCTACCACCGTTTATCGTCTATAAAAAATAAATCAACAAGTACAACAATATCATTCCACCACGGGTTTACAAGAACAAATATATGTAAAGAGGCATAAAATGACTAAGGCCGCGCCTGGCATTAAGTATTCTGACGATAACGCAAGTTAGGAATGTCGTACGGAGCAGGATTTTAACACAATACGATATTAATAAGCAGGGCGGAAATTGTTACATAGGAAATTGCACTTTGGTGGCCATCTTGGATTTCAAAATGCCGCCAATTATGATTAATTATTCATTACTAGAGTTTGGAAAAACGTTATGGAGCTGATTTATAACACCATACGATGTATATTCCATATAAAAGCAAGCGAAGGTATCATTGAACATGTCATGTTTTAGTCAAATAAAAACACCGGCTAGATGCTTCCAAATATACATTTTGCCTAAACGTTTATCTGTCTATAAAAGATTCCAGGCAATTTGGCCTGCATTATAAATAGAGAAACATATGCTATACAATATACAGTGCACACACAGTTAATCATAAGAGTCGCCATCAGAGTCATTGGCATCCTGGGGGGGGGGGGGGGGAGCCACGATAGCATCATCCTGCACCATGTTGGCGCATCCCTGCAGCTTACACACAACAGTTGCACTTCGGACCAATTCATAGTATGCAGGAGCAATTCTGACGGTCGGACACGTCATTCTGCATAGTGCATGAGATAGATTCAAGACGACATCTGGAGCTGGTAGACCCGCCATCCATCGGATTTTGAGCGAACCGCAACATCGATGTTACCAGCCATGTCCGCTTGATGGTGCTGGACGTCTGGCAGGTTTTCAAGGCTGCGTCGCCAGATAGCCGACCAGGATGTTGGCCCTTAAAAAAAAAAAGCGATGCGCATCAAGGAGTCTTCACAAAGGCGGCAATTGTCCAGATTCGA
Organism: Chionoecetes opilio; assembly: GCA_016584305.1. Classification (NCBI taxonomy): domain Eukaryota; kingdom Metazoa; phylum Arthropoda; class Malacostraca; order Decapoda; family Majidae; genus Chionoecetes; species Chionoecetes opilio. The sequence goes on from JACEEZ010021740.1 coordinate 21,141, forward strand.
TCTGGCCCTTCTTTGCACAGAACATGTGAAACGGGCGTGAATTAGCCACCGACGATTCTTCGTGTTCCTGGCGTACAGCTGACACTGTGAAGGCCTAGAAGCTATTGAAGAGTTCGGTGGGTACATTCCACGAAGATCCCAGAATTGTGAATGCTTGAAGATAAGATACAGATCCATTTCGCTTGCACAAGCTCAAGCCTCTATCCTTTCCTCGGCTAGCCAGAGCACTAACAGTGTCACAAAAACCCCCCGCCCCTTTTTCCATGCATGAAGGCCCTGGCAATGCACTGCAAACTCCAGACCCCAATAACGCAGCAACTCTTCCAAACGTTCAATCATTCTGACTCGAACCTTTTGTTCCCGTTGATGAAGAAGCGAGACTATCGAGGTTCTGCTGAGATGAAGACTGATGATCAGAACGTCGGTGTCATCTGCACTTAAGATGATCGTCTTGTACGTGGGTAGCGGCGTTGCTTTGGTGGAGAAGAAAACCATACGCGTGTACTGCTTCCTCGTGGCTACATTAGAGTGCTTGCACAACTTGCCACCTATCGGGGTCATACCATGACATTTTTCCCCACCACAGGTGACATACAGTGTTCTGTTGCCTAGTTTCGCGATTGTTTCATGTTTCCACGACTCCGCCAGAAACACAACCAGTTTCTATCTTTGTCTGGCTGCAAGCAAGCGACGCCGACATTCATGATTTGTGTGCGGGGTCTGATCTCGCTGAAAACTGATGCCTCATTGAACCGCGGTTCACACGCTCAGCTGCTCTTGATGGTTATTTTATGTGTATGGTGCAAAGACAACATCGTGCGCTCACGCCTTGGACCAGCGGTGAAGCGCTGCAGCAGGATGCGGTCAGATAGTTCTTCGAACGTGCGTTCTGCATGCATCCTTTTTATGAGAGCCACGCACATCAATTATGTTGCACGTTGATTGTTCAACGTTATCGGCTCGGTTTCCACAAGGAACCTTCCATGTGGTTTCGCAAGGCAACTTGTTAGTTTTTTGCCATTGACACATCAACGTTTGCCAAGGACCATGGTAACGGCCTAGTGGGTGACAAAGGACAAGTTGCATGTCGACGGTTCCCTGTCTTGGCGATGAGTACAGTAGTCATGGTGCAAACAGTTGTCTGTAAGCTATCAGGACGATACTCCTGTTTGTATGCCTTCACAAACTTTCTGCTTGATCTTACCAAAGGTCTTCAAGTTAGCTTCTTTACACTGTGTCATAAAAAGCCGTTCCCTCTTTAAGACGTTTCTGAAGCCTTATAAGCCGCTTCCCAACTTTTGCATTGAGCGCAATTGCAGAGGGATTCCCCCTCATGCAAAATTGGGCGTTGAGTAGTTCATTAGAAACGTCCTCCCTGAGCCGCTCAGGTAGGATATACTGAGAAGACATGCGGATCATCGTGCGAAATGGATTGTCCAGTCATTTTCCAGTAGATCACAGATAGCGTGACGCCAGAATCATCACGTTTGATGCGAGAAGTAGACAAGTCATGGTGCTTGGCGTGAGATGTGTCGTTGATGTCACAAGGATAGTTTCTCCGTATGTTGCCTCAGTGCAGCAGCGCGATTGTCTGCCAGTTAGATAGTAATCGTGACACAGCCCCTTGTCGAAGACTAAAACCTCGTGTTCCCCAGCTGTTGCGTATCTGTTGACTGTGTCTTCTGTGTCTGATTCAACAGCGATTCTGGCAAATGGATTACCTGGTCTAAGCTGTCGGAGAAGTAGCCTGATTGAAATGCCTGTACAACTCGGGGGCATGTTTCGATTTTGAGTTGCGTCACTCTGTGCATAGTATCACTGGTAGAAATCTAGCATAGTTCACCTTGTTCATTGCGAAACACCAAGGGATCACTCTATCTGACACAAGTCAAAGTGAAGCATCCAGTCGACCTTCTCTATATCGCAACGAATCAAACCCAGCAGGGTCTCTACCATATCAATATACATCATACAGAAGCGAGCCAGGTCTCCATGTTTGGTTCTGCAGAAAATGTAGGTATTTCGCGAACATGTTGTCATAAGCTCTGTACACATGAATAAATCATCGAGAGCAAGAAGCGAGTCTCGTGGCCACAACACTCTTGATGCTCGCGAATTTTGAGGTTTCAGTGCTTCGAATCTGGGGTCCATTGTCAGATGATTGAATTTCATCCCACCTGGAAGCCCCTTCCAAATGATGCGCATTAGTGCCTGTACAGCAACTTGTGGTAATTTTGCAAGTCGCACAAGCACGGTTGTATTGCGTCGCCTTCCAGAAACCCTGTTGATGGAACATTCAGCGATTACTCCTGACTCAACAGATACATCCCCGACAGGCCTGCATCTCCAACATTTTCCCAATGCTCGACATGAAGTTAAGATGGTCTGGAAGTTCCCCATTCATGAGCACGATTCTTCAATTTTCGATCCGACATCTTTCCATGGTATTTCGGTCGCCTTAGCAAGCAGTGCCTGGTCTAGCACCACCGGTTACGCTCAAGCTGAAGTGATGACATGATGTTCAGAGCTTCTACTGAGGATTTTTGCAACTGTCTGGCCATTATCTGTGCAGGCGCGTTTTATAGTCGGCAGGTAGCCAACCACATCTTCCGCACCTGAACACGGATTCTAGTCCATGATGTCTGAAACCAGTCACGAAATGATTGTCCTGGTGCATGGTTCCAGCATGCGAGTCATAATCCATACGTGAGTTTCGGCGCTGCGCAAGGGAATGGGTTGCGCCGCAAGAGTTGTCAGAAAGCTAGTACAGGCTTTATTGCAGGTGGGCCCTCTCGTTTTCCCAAACGCTGTCATATTCGGAAAAGTAAATCGCTGGATGACAGAGGGGGGGGGGATCCGGGGAAGGAAGGATTGGTGTGGATGGATAGTAGTGGGAGGGGGGAGGGGAAGGATGAATAGCGGTTGTGGATAGCGCAGGGGGAGTTGTCGGAGGGGTGTGGCAGATAGACGCCTTCTATCTGCTTTGGGTTTTTTTTTTTGTTTTGTTCTTAGTTTTTTTTGCTTTTTTGGTTTTTCTTTTCAGGTTGTTTTCCTTTTTCCCTCCTTTACTCTTTCTTTTTGCCTTTCTCCTCGTTTTTTTTTTCTTTCTTTTTTTTTTTTTTTGGATACTGCCGATGGAGGTTGGGGCAGCACACGACTGCGACTTCGGTTGACGATACCGTTGACGCGATACGATTGTTCCGCCACCACTCAGCCGATTCCTCTAGCCTGTCGATGTTATCGATATGCTTAATACAGTCGGGACCCGAAGGGTGCACATGTGGACGGAAGTAGGTACTGGATATTTCCACACTTGCTAATTTGTCTATGCATAGCGCTGTCTAGATTCTCCAGAAAACTGTGTACGAACATCCGTGCCCGAGCGATTCAATATGTACTGATGACCTCTGTGATTATCCGTCGTGAGCGTTTTCGTCCTCCGTTCGTTCAAATGCTTTCACTTAGGCTTTCAGGTTACGCACTCTGCGCAATCTCTCGCTTTGTCAGATTCGGGCATCAAGTATACACGGTGTTTCACATTGAAGAAGATGAGAGATTCTCCAAACCTCATCTTTGTATGTGCGCTGCAGATCTCTTGATGGAGATCACGACCAGCAAACTGAAAATTGTATTCTGAAGACAGGATATCTGTCTGCAAATTAACTAATTGGAACAATCCTCGGGTTCAAGACCAATCGTCAGGTGCGAATGAAATCGAATATACATCGTATCATGTCATTTTTCCGATATTATTTCAATGTCAGTTTTTCTACTTGAGGTTTTTTCGGGGCAGTGTGTGTTTCCTATAGCAGGGAGAAGTGGTAGTGAGACTCAGCTGCAACATATCTCGTGTATGTGAAGCCAACACTCTCTCATCATTGCGAGCTGTCGAAGCATATCTTATGTCTATCTGCTCGAATTTACAACAGCCAAGGGACAAACTGTTTCACGGGTACGACTGCCCTTTCGAATTTTGAAGCACCGCTGGCAAAAAATGCATTATCATCGTAGACCGTTGAAGTTGATCCTGTCTCTCCGTGATGATCGCCGTCGCACCGCATCGCAGTATCAACTGAAGAAACTTCTAGCCTGCATTGGTCAAAGTAGCTAGGTGTTTTTTGTGAGTGAAGTATCTGATCTACAAGCCCTATGGTTATAATATTGGAATATTAGGAAGTTCAACTGCGCCTCTTGGACATAGCTTTAGAATTGGGATAAAAGTTTTAACTGCGCGGCGTCACAACAATGTCTTCCAAGAAAACTGTTGCCCGCCACTGCCTTGCTTAGCCAGAGAGTGTGCGATTCTTGCGCACAGGTATGCACGTTCCGGAATCAGGTTCAACCTTCGCCCGTTTTAGCCTTTGACAACGGCCATATCAGTGAAAGAACCAAAAATGCCTGAGTTAGAACTCCGATATCCGCAAAAGCTTCCCCCGCGCCAGCTTACCATAGACATTGTAGCGGGGAACTAAATAAGTCACACTTTCAGTCTCAATAGGTTCACCGTGCTCTACCAGCTGCGGGTATCTGTACAGACGAATCAGGAGTAGCACGGGGACTATTCTAATTGTAATCTTCAATATTGTTATTGGTAATTATCAGGTGTTTGCATTGCTATCAGCTTATCAATATAATCAATTATGTACAACGTAAAATCAGCAATATTACACCAGGAAAGTAGCCTTGGTGAAAACTCGATATGTCTTGCGAGGTTTCTGCATAAACATCCTTGGAAAACAACCATTTATGAGAAACTGAAATTTGTCTATAGAATCAAGATTTTATGAAATAAAATTAACCTAAAATGGCCAAATGAGTAATCATTCACCAGTTTAAACCAAAGCTATGAACACTCCACTAGTTACAGACACTCATCCACGTCAGTGAAATGTATAGGATGGAAGCCACAATCAACTATATAATAGAGTTGTAGTGCGCATCAACAGTTCACTTTTAGTCTAAGCCACCCCCCCCCCCTCAGAAATAATCAGGTCACCGCACCAACAAATCTCAGACTGAGATATAGAATATAGGAATATAGAATAGAATAGACCTGGCGTCCCTTTCGGCACTGGGTCTTGTGGGGTTGATTATAGGTGAGGAAAATTCCAACTGACAGTTCGGTTTTGTGTGGAAAGTGCATGCCTTTTCATATATTTTTGTGTACACTCGTGGCTCGGATGATATGTTTTAGTGTTGAGTTATTTTTATAGACAGATAAACGGTTGTAGCACAATGCATAATTTTGGAAAATCATACCAGTGTTGTTTCAATAAAAAAAGTACAAGTCTAATAATAAAATATTGGAAAAATATGATTTTTTTTCGATAATATGTTTTTATATAATTAATATATAACAAAATGCTTCATATTATTTTTTATTCCTTAAGACGTGCACATTGGAGTATATTTTATTCGTCAACTCCATTCCGAATAGCTTAGTATAGAAGATCCAGATAATAAGTGCAACCATGTACCCCCACACAAAGGGCATTTTCGCGCTAGGGTGGTTTCAAAGATGGCGTCCATCGGGCACTAAGCTACGTCTTCAGATGTCCATCATGCATTTTTGATCACCTGAGAATTGCCCTAAGAAAATCAATAATGAGAATTACTCACCCCGGCCGGAGCATTCACTCAAAAAATATGGACGGTTGGCCTCAAGGACTATCTGGGCTGATATAGTTGGTCCAGAGAGTGGTCATATGCTGGACACCCTTGGCATTGAGTATGACTGGCTTCTGCAACCTGTGAGCCATGGCAACAGGAGTGATGACTATCCAGCAAGGCCCCCATGGAATATGTCAAGCAATGTAAAAGTAGTGAATGACATTGCTGCGCGGGGGGAGTAGAGTCAAAGATGAGACGAATTTCGCAAACATCATTACCACAGATTCTCAGCAAAAACAGTACCTTCTTCAAAACTGTGGATACAAACCCGTGAGCAGATTTTGATAGCTTCAAGAGCAAAACTCTGAAAAAATGACTGTTGAAGGGCCTTCGGGACATAAGACAATAGTTTTCTGCCACCACTTGAAAATAGTTTTTTTAAGAGTCTTGTCACACATGTTTTTGATGTTCAAGGATTGTAATATTTATGAACAATTTATATGAAATTTTCCAGAAAAATTATGTGTGTTTTTCTGGATTATGAGTTCTTTTTTTCTGAATGTTTACTGGATGTTTTTTTTCAGAAATAATATTTAAAAATGCTTTCAATTTGATCCCAATTTGTTGTTACTATCCCAATTGTAACAAAAGTCTCAGGTGTGTGAAAAAAAGTCTTGGACGGAAGGCACCAAAATTAGGCGCTTTCTACTGTGGGGTTAATATGTGAGGTCCAATGAGGGCAAGGTTCCTGACATTTTTAGCTCAAAAATGGGTGTGATTTTCGGCTTTTCCAGGTCAAAAAGGCAGGGAAACCTTGCAGGGGGTATAAAAATAGGGGGAAAAAATTGTGTTCGAAACAGGTCATATGGTGTACTGTCCAGTGGTCAATGCAAAGAACAAGTCAGTTAGCGTGTTTGCAGCCACCCACCACACCCTCAGTAATGTTACTCTGTTAAAACATGTCATGAAGAATAGTGTTCAAAACCCCACAAGAGGCCAAACATCGAGTTTCCATGTTGTTCTCTGCACCTTGGGAACGCCAGGCTTGCTACAAAGGCTCAAGCTGGAGCTGATGTGCAAGACATATACAATGCTACTGAACTAACATGAGAACTAAAAGAAGCTAAAAGAAGCCGGGAGATACTCAATTGATGACAATATGCATGTGCAGATTCTTCTAAGGCCTACCTCCTACACAGTAAGTCTCTCAGAGGATAAGAAGTCATAAGCAGACAAGGTGGATGATTGCAGCACTTACCTAGAGTCAAGTTACTCCTGGACTTAGGCAGCCTTTCCTTGCCCGTCCAGAAGTGCTCATCTAGAAAAGAAAAAAGAACAGTAATCAAACCCTATGGCCTATGCCTTAAAAGATTAATGTATTTGAGGTAATCGGTAATGTATGAGATAACTAATAATGTCATAACAGCCAGTAATGATATTGCTTGCTGAGGCTGTTGTACAGCAAAGGCTGAAATTGAATTACATATTCTTGACCCTATTGAGAGCGAAGGGCATGTCTTTACTAATACCGTAAGTTTGCAGTGATCAGAAGAAATTAAGACTGCTAGTAAAAACTGTTACCTACTATAAGGTATTCGCTAGCAATGTCAGCCTAGTCACTCTTGTGTGAGCTACTGCTACATGTCATCAAGAGTCGTGTTCAAAACCCCACAAGAGGCCAAACATAGCGTATCCATGTTGCTCTCTGCACTTGGGAACGCCAGGCTTGCTACAAAGGTTTTCAAGCTGGAGCTGATGTGCAGCTAACAAATACTCCTACTGCATGTTGTAATAATGGTGACTGCAAGAGTGGTCACTCATGTACAGTATACACTTCTGCTGAACCTCAAACAATTATCCTCAACCACAGCACCTCTAAACAGGAAGAAGAGAGACCATAGCTGTCAATCTCACGTAACCTCTGTTTGCAGGCAGCCAAAACCTGCTTCCCTTGATGAGGTCATGCAGGACTAGGTCAGATATTGTGAGATTGAAAAGCAATGTTGGATGTTTGAGAAGAGCTGACGAGTGATAAAAGTGAGTGTCAGAATGAGGTGCATAATACAAGTACTGAACATACCTGCAGTGATGTGCTCTTGTACTTGTCACAAGCCCGGGTCCTTGGTGCTGTCCCAGTGGTCACCTGCAAAGACAGTCAGTTAGCTGTGTTTGCAGCCACCCACCACACCTCAGTAATGTTACTCTGTAAAACATGTCATGAAGAATAGTGTTCAAACCCCACAAGAGGCCAAACATCGAGTTTCCATGTTGTTCTCTGCACCTTGGGAACGCCAGGCTTGCTACAAAGGCTCAAGCTGGAGCTGATGTGCAAGACATATACAATGCTACTGAACTAACATGAGAACTAAAAGAAGCTACAAGAAGCCGGGAGATACTCAATTGATGACAATATGCATGTGCAGATTCTTCCCAAGCCTACCTCCTACACAGTAAGTCTCTCAGAGGATAAGAAGTCATAAGCAGACAAGGTGGATGATTGCAGCACTTACCTAGAGTCAAGTTAACTCCTGGACTTGGGCCCACCCTTTCCTTGCCCGTCCAGAAGTGCTCATCTAGAAAAGAAAAAAGAACAGTAATCAAACCCTATGGCCTATGCTTAAAAGATTAATGTATTTGAGGTAATCGGTAATGTATGAGATAACTAATAATGTCATAACAGCCAGTAATGATATTGCTTGCTGAGGCTGTTGTACAGCAAAGGCTGAAATTGAATTACATATTCTTGACCCTATTGAGAGCGAAGGGCATGTCTTTACTAATACCGTAAGTTTGCAGTGATCAGAAGAAATTAAGACTACTAGTAAAAACTGTTACCTACTATAAGGTATTCGCTAGCAATGTCAGCCTAGTCACTCTTGTGTGAGCTACTGCTACATGTCATCAAGAGTCGTGTTCAAAACCCCACAAGAGGCCAAACATAGCGTCTCCATGTTGCTCTCTGCACCTTGGGAACGCCAGGCTTGCTACAAAGGTTTAAGCTGGAGCTGATGTGCAGCTAACAAATACTCCTACTGCATGTTGTAATAATGGTGACTGCAAGAGTGGTCACTCATGTACAGTATACACTTCAGCTGAACCTCAAACAATTATCCTCAACCACAGCACCTCTAAACAGGAAGAAAAAGGACCATAGCTGTCAATCTCACGTAACCTCTGTTTGCAGGCAGCCAAAACCTGCTTCCTTGATGAGGTCATGCAGGACTAGGTCAGATATTGTGAGATTGAAAAGCAATGTTGGAGTTTGAGAAAAAGCTGACGAGTGATAAAAGTGAGTGTCAGAATGAGGTGCATAATACAAGTACTGAACATACCTGCAGTGATGTTGCTCTTGTACTTGTCACAAGCCCGGGTCCTTGGTGCTGTCCCAGTGGTCACCTGCAAAGACAGTCAGTTAGCTGTTTTGCAGCCACCCACCACACCTCAGTAATGTTACTCTGTAAAACATGTCATGAAGAATAGTGTTCAAACCCCACAAGAGGCCAAACATCGAGTTTCCATGTTGTTCTCTGCACCTTGGGAACGCCAGGCTTGCTACAAAGGCTCAAGCTGGAGCTGATGTGCAAGACATATACAATGCTACTGAACTAACATGAGAAATAAAAGAAGCTACAAGAAGCCCGGGAGATACTCAATTGATGACAATATGCATGTGCAGATTCTTTCTAAGGCCTACCTCCTACACAGTAAGTCTCTCAGAGGATAAGAAGTCATAAGCAGACAAGGTGGATGATTGCAGCACTTACCTAGAGTCAAGTTACTCTGGACTTAGGCAGCCTTTCCTTGCCCGTCCAGAAAATGCTCATCTAGAAAAGAAAAAGAACAGTAATCAAACCCTATGGCCTATGCCTTAAAAGATAATGTAATTTGAGGTAATCGGTAATGTATGAGATAACTAATAATGTCTAACAGCCCGTAATGATATTGCTTGCTGAGGTGTTGTACGCAAAGGCTTTAAATTGAATTACATATTCTTGACCCTATTGAGAGCGAAGGGCATGTCTTACTAAAAACCGTAAGTTTTCAGTGATCAGAAAAAATTAAAACTGCTAGTAAAAAACTGTTACCTACTATAAGGTATTCGCTAGCAATGTCAGCCTAGTCACTCTTGTGTGAGCTACTGCTACATGTCATCAAGAGTCGTGTTCAAAACCCCAAAAAGAGGCCAAACATAGCGTCTCCATGTTGCTCTCTGCACCTTGGGAACGCCAGGCTTTCTACAAAGGTTCAAGCTGGAGCTGATGTGCAGCTAACAAATACTCCTACTGCATGTTGTAATAATGGTGACTGCAAGAGTGGTCACTCATGTACAGTATACACTTCTGCTGAACCTCAAACAATTATCCTCAACCACAGCACCTCTAAACAGGAAGAAGAGAGACCATAGCTGTCAATCTCACGTAACCTCTGTTTGCAGGCAGCCAAAACCTTCTTCCCCTTGATGAGGTCATGCAGGACTAGGTCAGATATTGTGAGATTGAAAAGCAATGTTGGAGTTTGAGAAAGAGCTGACGAGTGATAAAAGTGAGTGTCAGAATGAGGTGCATAATACAAGTACTGAACATACCTGCAGTGATGTTGCTCTTGTACTTGTCACAAGCCCGGGTCCTTGGTGCTGCCCCAGTGGTCACCTGCAAAGACAGTCAGTTTAGCTGTGTTTGCAGCCACCCACCACACCTCAGTAATGTTACTCTGTAAAACATGTCATGAAGAATAGTGTTCAAAACCCCACAAGAGGCCAAACATCGAGTTTCCATGTTGTTCTCTGCACCTTGGGAACGCCAGGCTTGCTACAAAGGCTCAAGCTGGAGCTGATGTGCAAGACATATACAATGCTACTGAACTAACATGAGAACTAAAAGAAGCTACAAGAAGCCGGGAGATACTCAATTGATGACAATATGCATGTGCAGATTCTTTCTAAGGCCTACCTCCTACACAGTAAGTCTCTCAGAGGATAAGAAGTCATAAGCAGACAAGGTGGATGATTGCAGCACTTACCTAGAGTCAAGTTACTCCTGGACTTAGGCAGCCTTTCCTTGCCCGTCCAAAGTGCTCACTAGAAAAGAAAAAAGAACAGTAATCAAACCCTATGGCCTATGCCTTAAAAGATTAATGTATTTGAGGTAATCGGTAATGTATGAGATAACTAATAATGTCATAACAGCCAGTAATGATATTGCTTGCTGAGGCTGTTGTACAGCAAAGGCTGAAATTGAATTACATATTCTTGACCCTATTGAGAGCGAAGGGCATGTCTTTACTAATACCGTAAGTTTGCAGTGATCAGAAGAAATTAAGACTGCTAGTAAAAACTGTTACCTACTATAAGGTATTCGCTAGCAATGTCAGCCTAGTCACTCTTGTGTGAGCTACTGCTACATGTCATCAAGAGTCGTGTTCAAAACCCCACAAGAGGCCAAACATAGCGTCTCCATGTTGCTCTCTGCACCTTGGGAACGCCAGGCTTGCTACAAAGGTTCAAGCTGGAGCTGATGTGCAGCTAACAAATACTCCTACTGCATGTTGTAATAATGGTGACTGCAAGAGTGGTCACTCATGTACAGTATACACTTCTGCTGAACCTCAAACAATTATCCTCAACCACAGCACCTCTAAACAGGAAGAAGAGAGACCATAGCTGTCAATCTCACGTAACCTCTGTTTGCAGGCAGCCAAAACCTGCTTCCCTTGATGAGGTCATGCAGGACTAGGTCAGATATTGTGAGATTGAAAAGCAATGTTGGAGTTTGAGAAAGAGCTGACGAGTGATAAAAGTGAGTGTCAGAATGAGGTGCATAATACAAGTACTGAACATACCTGCAGTGATGTTGCTCTTGTACTTGTCACAAGCCCGGGTCCTTGGTGCTGTCCCAGTGGTCACCTGCAAAGACAGTCAGTTAGCTGTGTTTGCAGCCACCCACCACACCTCAGTAATGTTACTCTGTAAAACATGTCATGAAGAATAGTGTTCAAAACCCCACAAGAGGCCAAACATCGAGTTTCCATGTTGTTCTCTGCACCTTGGGAACGCCAGGCTTGCTACAAAGCTCAAGCTGGAGCTGATGTGCCAAGACATATACAATGCTACTGAACTAACATGAGAACTAAAAAGCTACAAGAAGCCGGGATATTCAATTGATGACAATATGCATGTTGCGATTCTTTCTAAGGGCCTACCTCCTACACAGTAATCTCTCAGGATAAGAAGTCCTAAGCAGAAAAGGTGGATGATTGCAGCACTACTAAAGTCAAGTTACTTCCTGGACTTTGCGCCTTTCCTTGCCCTTCCAGAAGTGCTCATCTAGAAAATAAAAAGGACAGTAATCAAACCCTATGGCCTATGCCTATACAGATTTATGTATTTGAGGTTTATCGGTCATATAACTAATATCATAAACACCAGTAATAGCTGTTATGACATGTATATCTGTAATATGTTTTGCTTTGTGGCTGATATTGCTTGCTTAGGCAGTTTGTTTAAATCAAAGTGCGGCAATTCCAATATAAATTCTTGCTAGCAATGTCACACTCCGTGTAAGCTACTGCTACATGTCTGCGATCGTGTTCAAAACCCCACTAGAGGCCCAAACTAGCGTCTTCCCCCATGTTGCTCTCTGCAACCTTGGAACGCCAGGACCTTGCTACCAAAGGTTTTAAGCTGGAGCTGATGTGCCAGCTAACCAATACTCCTACTGCATGTTGTAAATAATGGTGACTGCAAAGTGGATCACGTCATGTACAGTATACCTTCTGCTGACCTCACACAATTATCCTCAACCACAGCACCTCTTAACAGGAAAGAAAAGAGTCCACAGCTGTCAATGGGGAGGCGGTACAGAGTGGTTAGCATCGTCCGAATGGCGTTCTCAGTGACCCGAGTTCGATCCCCGAGAGGAAACAAAATCGCACCTTAAAAATCTGTCCTGCACTGTTAAGTTACCTAAAGAACACCTACATGCTGCCCATTAACTCTAACCTTCGTGTGAGTGCATCGGAGACACAGGGGCTGCATGGCCTCTTATCCATGGCGGCACTATAAAAACCCTACCTGCGCCCACGAGTTGGAGGTAAATCTTAAGAACAAAGGCTCCACCCCCTATCTACTTCTTATAGCCAACAAGCTTGGGGACATGATGGGAAACTGGGGTTTTTGGTGGGGGAGCACACACTTGGGGAATATGGCCCCCCCACAAAAAATACTACACTAGGGAAATTTAACCGTAGTTCAGACTTTATCGGGGCCAAGGGGGGTACTTTTCCCCTTAGATGTTGGGCTCCCTCCACCCAAAAACCCAGGTTTCAACCATGTCCCCAAGCTTGTTGGCTATAAGAGATAGGGAGGTTGAGCCTTTATTCTAAAAATGACAAACTCTACAGACCTAACCTATCAACCTCCGCTCGACCACCCCCATGCTTTGCACTAACTAAAGGGGGTGAGCTTCCGGCCCCCATGACCCCCCGTAGCTGTGGCCTAGCCTAACCTACCCTAGCGGAACGGGGGCGCACTTCACAAAACTTGGGAAAATATCCTAAAAGTAGACCAATTCTCAAACTCGCCGTCCATTGCGCAGCTCACTGGGACTTTAGTTTTTCCTCAAAGAACCTGAATTTAATATCGGCCAATGTTAGGCAAAGTAAGGCTCGGCACTCATTAAATCCTAAACAAATTGTTAAGGACGTGTAGGTGGTCATTTTGACCATTTACACCTTTATGTATGCCCACCTTGGGAGTGTACTCTACAGTCCCTGGGTTACTTCTGTGCCACCAACCACATTAAGTGGGAAAATATATGAATGACCACAATAAAAGTTTAAGAAATTGTAGTACTGTTTGGAAACTGAATGACCACGCGTTTTTTTAATATATTTCTAATAATAATATAGTTAATTCTTTACTGTCTCACTTGGTAATTAGTATACATTCCAAGTTATCTTAATTATTAAGTCTTCCTTTCCCTCCTAGCGATACGCCTGCTAAATGCTCAAGTCGTCATCCTAATATAATGTATACTTTAGTCTATCCCACTTCCAACTGTTTCCCTCTCACTTATTTTTCTATTTCCTTCTTTCTCCTTGTCCTCACAAGAACCGGCTGGCTGTGACATGGTTGTCGTTTGCCCCCTCTGCGAATTTTGTGCGCGCCTTGGCCCCTGTTCCGCCAACAGCCTCCTACCTTGACCCTTTACCAAGGGCGAGATATCCCCTCCCCACAGGCGACTTAATCATGAACTCGAGCTGCTTCTAAAATTATCCTAACCTAGAATCCCGTTCGTCACCTCGTTTCTCTAGCGTGTCTAATTACTACTGGCTTAAAATGTAAGCCTAACCAGTGATTCAGGAATGAGGGCCGTGGAGGAAATTCCTCGTTCGCTTATTGAGATACTTATGTGTTATTTCCATCTCTTCCCCCTATGTGTATGTCTTTCTCGCGTTACCACGGTAAGCTAATACGTACACGTAGGGTGGTCCTTAAAAACAAGAAGTTGGAATTGTTTTGTTCCTAACCGGGGGAATTTGTTACCATTCAAGTGGGAATCACACCTGAATTTTTTTAAATATGGAAATTCGGCTTTCGTATGAAGATTTGCACCACTGACCCCGAAGTTTTTCCTCTGTGGACGTCGTTCGACTGGTCATGGTGTTATTGGAAACATACTCCATTTCCTCCTCCTATTTTCAACAATATTTTCCTTCCGAATTCGATTTCTACTTGTTCACAAATTAAGTTTCTGAACATATTCTCCCTTTCTTTTTTTTTTTCAGTTTGATATGGGACTGGACAAAGATTTTTTCTTGGGTGGTTTCCCCAAACGGAGGTAATTGTCTCCAAAACTCCCTTCCACAGAGAGGATCTCGGGGTCGTTCTCCACCGTCTACAGCTCAAAAAGATGACTCTCCGCGATGTCACGCTGGCCGTGACCCCCTGGTTGGCTCAGTTTTTGGGATATGGGCGCGGATCCCAATGATCCGAAAGACAACTTTAACTTTGTCCCACCAAGATTGAGAAGCTCCATCGGGATAAAACGACTCCTCAGAAAGGTCGCTAATCGGCGATCGGAGGCTCAAATCTCGAAAGAAAAGGATTTTGAGTACTTCTCGACAACCTCTTCGAACGTGGCCACACGGGATGCGCTGACCTGATGACCACCAGGAGGACAAAGAGTTCCTCCTTTCGCCCAGCGGAGCACCAGGACGTCGAGAAGGATGGTCGGCGTCGTTCCGTCTTTGCTGCTCAGGAGACGAGGCAATCTCTTTCGGCTTGGAAAAGGCCCTGCTTTCTCCGCCCGGCAAACAAAGAAGAGGCTGCCGCTTCCCCCCCCCCCCCCCCCCCCCCCCCCCCCACCACCCTCATCTGTGGCGCAGCTCGATCCTCGCCGTCTGTCCCAGCTCCAACACTTCAGCTGTTGTCCTCAGATGAAGAATACGGAGCGTTTTTGGAGAGCGGTCCTGCGAAGCGGCGAAACAGGTGGGCCACGAAGAACAATCGTCTCTCCAGCACTTGCGGCCTACGCTGGATCGAGCCAAGCTGACCGATCGTTCCCGCCGCGACATACGTGCTGACGTGAGCCGCTACGTTGCCCTAGGCCATACGTCCGAAGAGCTCAACACATCAACCGCTTCATGTCCATCCCGAGCCCAACGCTTGAAACGCGTTCGGCAGTGCCTCAAAGATCAGAGAGGAGTTTCGCTCAGGCACTCCGCTGGTGGTCCCCACTGGGATGGCAAAGCTCAGTTATCGACTTGACCACGAAAGAACATGTGGACCGGTCTCCCGATCACTTTCCGGGATTTGGAGGCGCCCACTGCTCGCCGTCGCCAGTTGGGCAGTGGCCGGGAGAGAGCATGGCGGCAGCGGTGGTCCTCGGCCCTGGAGACATGGGGATGTCGCGGATCAGGTAGTCGGGATGTCCTTCGACACCACGGCATCCAACACCGGGCCGCAGAAACGGCCGTGTCCTATCGAACAGAAAATGGGGAAGACCTGCTGCATTTCGCCTGTCGTCACCATATCCTGGAGCTGGTGGTACATGCTGTGTTCGTGACCCCGTTGTTCTTGGGTGTTCCCATCGCCCGGCATGCTGCTCTTCAAACGCTTCCAAACCTCATGAGAGAAGCATCGCCCGAGAGACTTCGGCACGGGAATCATGGTGGAGGAAGTGGCGACTGTTCTCGAGGAACGTCAAGGATGGAGGCTCTTCGATGGACTCTTCAGTCCCTTCAGACTTGAGGACCTTCGCGATGACTACGGGCGAATTGGTCAAACTTGTCATCATTTTCCTCAGGTGGTCCCTCCCGGTGGATTCGATTCCTTGCTCCTGGAGCAATGCACAGGCAGATGATGTCAAAAGTCCTCTACTCCTTTCAAGATTTTGATGTTCCGGGGCCAGTTCCGCTTGACGAAGAAGGAGGAGCGTGGACATCCAGCGGTTGTGCCTCTTCGTCGTCCGAGTCTACCCAAATGCCTGGTTGAGGCCTTCTTTCTCTGTTCAAAGCCCTCGACTCGACCTCGAACTCATCAAGGCCCTCCCGTGCACCTACGACCAGATAGACCCTGAGATCGGAGACGTCGCGCTGTCGAAACTGTCAAGCCATCGTGGTCTTGTCAGAAGAACTGGTTTGGGCTGTCCCTTCTTTCGACTCCGACGTGTCCTGCGAGACCAAAAACGCCATGGTTACGGCCCGTACGACGAGAAGGAATTTGACGGACGAGAGGACACTGCTTCCGAAAAGAGTCACGCTTCCAAAGCAGTCGGTCCGAGATCTCCACCTGGAAGACTTCGTCAGTGGACGACGCTCGCACTTCTTCCGGAAGCTACACCTGGATGAGGGCCTTCCTCGATCTGAACACACGTACTCGTGGCAGATGGACGAGGTGGTTCCAGCGGTCCTCTCGATCGTCCGGAACCTCGCTGTGGTGAATGGACCAAGCGGAAGAGGAGTTGCGCTCATCCAAGAGTTCAACGTATCCCATCACAAAGGATGAGAGCAGCTTCATTCCTCCTTCAAGTGGTGGCGGACCACCGGAAGGCCTTCCCGGACCCGCGGACCGCGCCCCCTGGCCCACACCAGGCCAACGTGAGGAGCCCGGCAAGCACGATACCCCCCGCCTTCGCACGGCTAATACTTCAACTGAGGGGGGACCTGGAGCCAGGCCAGGGTGAAAATTGGAGGAGGCGTGTGCCACATCTTTTTCCGTGAACCGATCGGCTGAAAATTTACTCACATAGTTTTTCATAACATAGAACATATATCCGTTAGGAAACATAAAGTTTTCTCCAAATTAAATTTTACATACATACTAAGGACCACCCCTCAGTCGTACAGCCAACAGTTTTTTTGAGTCAGCTTAGCGTGGATCCCTTTTTTCTGTAAGATTTTCCCAAAGGATCAGCTGGAGGTTTTTTTTTGTTTTCTGATGAGCACGACATGTACAATGCTGCTGAACTGACATGACAAAAAATGGTTTTTTCCATACAAGTATTAAGTACCCCTTTACAAAACTAGGGTAAATAAGGGTAAAACTTTGGAAGAAGTCCTTCACCCTATCTTGTTTTTTCTTCCCCTATAGCCAACAAGCCTGGGGGACCTGCGGGAATACTGGGTTTTTTGGGTGGGGGAAAGCCAATATAAGTGATTTATGGCTCCCCAAAAAATCTTCAAAGTCCTATATGTTAAAAATCTAACCTAACGCTAACCCTTAACCACACAGTATTGTCGGCGGAAGGATCTCTGTCCAGCTTGGTTCGAATCCAGCGTGGCCGCCAGTGCGGGGAGAGAACTATGTTCTTCGTGGCCCGTTTCGTCCCGCTTCGCAGGACTCGCCTCCAACTGCTCCGTATTCTTCATCGAACAACAGCTGAAGTGTTGGAGCTGGAACTCGGCGAGGACTCGAGCTGCGCCACAGATGATGGAAGGCGGCAGCCTCTTCTTGTTTGCGTGGCGGAGAAAGCAGCGGCCTTTGTCCAAGCGAAGAGATTGCCTCGTCTCCTGAGCAGCAAAGAACGGAATCGACGCCGCCCATCCTTCCTCGACGTTCCTGCCTCTCCCGTTGGGCGGGCAGGAACTCCTTTGTCCTCCTGGTTGGTCCATCATGGTCAGCGCATTCCGGGTGCCTACCCACGTCGAAGAGGTTGTCCGAGAAGTACCGTCAAAATGCCTTTTCTTTCGAGATTTGGAGCCTCCGATCGCCGATAGCGACCTTTCTTGAGGAGCTCGTACTCCCGATGGAGCTTCTCCAATCTTGGTGACAATGTTGTCTTTTCGGAATCATGTGGGATCCGCCGCCATATCCCAAAACTGGCCGCCCATGGGGGTCACGGCCCAGCTTGACAATCGCGGAGAGTCTCTTTTTGAGCTGTAGACGGTGGAAGGAACGACCCCGAGAACCTCTCTGTTGGAAAGGGAGTTTTGGAGCCAATTACCTCCGTTTGGGGAACCACAAGAAAATCTTTGCTCCTATTCCGCCATTCAAACTGAAAGAAAGGAGAATAAGTTCAGAAACTTAATTTTGGACAAGTAGAATCGAATTCGGAAGAAATATTGTGAAAATAGGAGGAGGAAATGGATATGTTCTCAATAACCCATGACCAGTTCCGAAGATTCACATATGGAAAACCTTCGGTTCCAGTGATTCACATCTTCCCTACGAGCCTAATTCCATAAAAAATTCAGGGTGATTTCCCCTTGAATGGTAAACAAAATTCCCAGGTTGGAGCCAAACACTTCCAACTTTTTGTTTTTAAGGAACCACCCTAATATTATACCTAACCTAACCTTAACCACAAAGTATACCTAACCTAACCTTAACCACAAAGTTTATAACCAAACCGAACCTACCTAACCTTACAACAAAAGTATACATAACCTAACCTAACCTTAACCACAAAGAATACCTAACCTAACTAACCCTTGAACACAAAGTATAACCTAAACCTAACCTAACCTTAACACAAAGTATACCTAACCTACCTAACCTTAACCACAAAGTATAAAAAAACCTAACCTAACCTTAACCACAAAGTATCCTAAAAACTAACCTAACCTTTCGTTAACCACAAAGTATACCTTAACCTTAACCACAAGTATACCTACCTTAACCACAAAGTATACCTAACCTTAACCACGAAATTATAACTAACCTAACCTAATCTTAATTGACCTTCGAATTTTTTGAGCACCTCATATTTTCATAGCGGCCGTGTGGGTTAACCAAGGCTGAGCGCACGCTGGAACCTTTACAGATGTGAAGTACAATAAGCATACAATTACAGTGCGGTACGTTTCATTCAGTCAAGCCGGCAGGATGAGTTCCAAAGTATTTCCAAATAAATGGTAAATTTCCAGATGAAACAGCGAACTTCTTTTTTTTATAATTTTGTGTGTTCCAAGTTTCAATTAATCTGAATACT
The DNA here is from genome assembly GCA_016584305.1 of Chionoecetes opilio. NCBI lineage: Eukaryota > Metazoa > Arthropoda > Malacostraca > Decapoda > Majidae > Chionoecetes > Chionoecetes opilio. The sequence continues at coordinate 40,181 of JACEEZ010021740.1, forward strand.
GTTAATGTCGCAAATCACTTTAAAAAAGTGATTTGCAACAATTACAAAAATAATACAAATTGATCCTAAAAGAAACCTAGAACCTAACCTAACCTAACTACAAAAAATATTTAAAAAGCTTTGCGACAGAACGGTTAGCAGATTATTCAAAACAATCAAACTCAAAAAAAATTTGTTTCGTCCCCCTAAGGACGTTTGTGTTCATCTGGAATTTACCTTCCGGCTTTCGGAACAGATATGGGCAAATATTCCATCAATTCATTTATTTTTTTCGGACGACAAGTTCCATAAACCTCAATAACGAAAATTTAAAAAATTACTGAAATAAGAGGCCATATCTCCTTTAATATAACCACGTAACTATTTATTTTAACTTTCCCAGTAACTTAGTCCTTCCTACATTCAATGCTACATCGCCACACACCGTTCCCATGTTTTTCCAGTGGGGGGTAGTCCGTTCGTACACGAGTTGTTTCGTACACAAAAAGTTGTGTCGTAGTCTATATAAAACCAAGTGCGTTTCCTACCTCCAGCTCAGAGTATGAACTTGACTACTAGTTACGAAACGAGTCCTGGTTTATGGAGTACAAAAACTCAAAACTCAGTTGTACGAAACAACTACAAAACCTGGTTTAACGAAAAAAACCCTTGGTGTACGAGGTATCCGGTCAATTTCGCCCACAATGCCATTTTTCGCCACACATGGAGTCATTTCCGCCCACACTATGGAGTAATTTCATAAATTATAGCTCAGTGGACGTGACATGGAACGTGTGGGCGAATTGACTCTTACATGTGGGCGAAATAACCGTAAACCGTGTACGAAACTCCGTTACCACAAGTGAGCACCCTCCCTCCACTGCGGCAGAGCACATGTGCCTCGCCCTTTATCTGTATAAACACACCCTCCCTCCCTCACACCCACAGCAACACAGCACACCAACCTACTGGTAGGCTTTCTAACCTCCACCACCAATATCTGGCTCGTATCATGTTAATCATGCCACTTAACATAAGAAAATTAACTAGTACTCACACACGTTATAACACGTCTTCCCCCTTAGTGTCTGGCGCGAGAAGACTGGGATTATTGGAAAGGAAACCAGGCAAACGTCGCCGCGGGCTGGTCGGGATGTGAACTTTTGTAGCCCACATTGTCGTACCGAGCCACCAGAAGTAGTGCGTATTATCCGTTATGATTATGGTACAATGCGTATTTTGTATGTCCTTTCGGAGTAAAATTATACTTATTTAAGCTCCGCCCCCTGGCTTGCCATCACAAAATACTATTGTAGCGCTGTCAGACGCTTCTACAGAACGGAGCCGAAGAAAATGTATCGTCCATTCACTGGAGAGCCCAACAGACCTCGCTCTCACCACCTTAAAAAAAATTAACCCAACTGTAATTCGAAGACTTAACGGAATCATGGTACATCATGTTTGCCATCATGGAAGAACAGCAACAATTTATCATGTTTTTAACATAATATCACTTTTCCTCTCTTCTCTTTTCTTCCTTTCCCCTCCCTTTCCTTTCTTTTTCCATTTGTCTTTCCTTCTTTTCCTCTCCCTTTTTTTTCTCTTCTCACTCTTTTCGCTTTTCTGCTCCTGCCTCAAATCTTCCAGGCGTTCGCCCTTTTCGCAGACCGCTATAGGTTACGTGCCTCATATTGTAACTTTGTGTGGAATCACAATGAGGTTATTTTCAAGAAAATCCTTGTGGTTTGTAGTTTTCGGAGCTACAGCATGCGAGAGGGCCCCAGCTGCCAAATCGGCGAACGCATGAGACCTTGAGAGCACTTTAGAGACCTCACCTCGCCTCACGGAGACTGTGTAGGTTCGTATATCCATTATGTACATTATGTGGACATCCTGTAAGTTGACAAATTAAGTTATTGCCTTTTTAAGTATTATAACTATCCAGCTAACCGGGGCCGACTAGGCACGGCGAACGGTGCCGCGGCTAATTCCAGTGCCTCGAGGCCCCGGTGATTCTTAGACAAATTACATTAAATAGGTAAGATTTCAATATGAAATTTCTCATACTTCTATGTGTAACATTTGAAACGAACAGTTGTATGATAAATTAAATAAATCAGTAGACAATGAATGATAACTCCGGAGCGGTAGTAAATTGGAATGAAATTAATTTTCAATTATATATATAACTCATATATCATAGATCCATACTACCACATTATTGCCTGTTCAAGCTTAAAATGTATAAAGTTTTATAATATAAAAATATATATTCGTTTATCAAAATTCAGCTTTTCAGAAACCCAGAGATACATAAATAAGAGATAGTACAAAAGGGTTACCATGGAAAAGGTTATCAAACTGTGAGCTGTTACTATAATAAAACTTGATCCGCGTGCGAAGATTATTGTGATACCAGTCATTTTTCCCTTATCAATAACTCTCCCTACTACAACACAATCTACAACGAACTACAAGAATTAATGATGAGGTTAAATATGACTCATCATGATTTAGAAGGAATTATTGAAATCTTTTCCATCTAATGTCTAAACGCCAGACGTACGATAGCCATTACAAGGTTTTAACCCACAAAAGGCCAAATGTCACCTTAACAGTCGTAACATAATGCACTTAGTATAACTGTTTTCGCTCTTCATATACGAATGACTGAATATATAAATAATTGCAATACGACACGTTTTTTTTGATTCCTGACGGCGCCTGGCCTGTCTAGTGAAATATCAGTTATTGAACTCCATGGTAGCAGTTTGTTGTTCCGAACCTAACCTCAAGCTGTATCACGCCTTAGTTCCAGTTACAATTAATCGTAAAAGGTAATTTTGTGTGTACCTTTGGAAAAAAATTATACTATTTAAGCTCCCCCCGCTTGCCATCAAAAAATACGATTGTAGCGCTGTCAGACGCTTCTACAGACGGAGCCGAAGAAAAAGGGTATGTACTTTCATGGGGAGCCAGCAGACCTCGCTCTAAACAACCCTTTTAAAAAAATTCCCCAACTGTAATTCGAAGACGTAGGGAATCATGGTACATCATGTTGCCATCAGGGAAGACGCAAAATTATCATTTACATAACCCCTTTCCTTTTTTCTCTTTTCTTTTTCCCCTTCCCTTTCCTTTTTTTTTTTCCTTTTCTTTCTTTTTTTCCCTTCCCCTTTTTTTTCCTTTTCCCCTTTTTTCTCTTTTCTGCTCCTGCCCAAATCTCCGGGCGTTCCCCCTTTTTCGGCAGACCGCTATGGGGTTACGCCTCTAAGTAATTTTGGGGAATCCAATGAGGTTTTTTCAAGAAAACCCTGTGGTTTTTTCGGAGCTACAGCATGCGTAGGGGGCCCGCCAGCTGCCGAAATCGCAAAAGCATGAAAACCCCCTGAGACATTTAGAGCACCTCCCTCGCCTACTGGGTGTGTGGGTGTTCGTTTTCCATTTTTACATTTTGGGGGGTGACTTTCCCGGTAAGTTATGACAAATGTACCAGTTCATTGCCTTTTTAAAGTAATTATAACTATCCCAGCTAACCACCGGCGGGCCGACGTAGGCCGTAGAGCGGCGAACGGCGGCCGCCGGCGGCAAATTTACCTCCGTCAGCCCTCCGGAGGCCCGCTGGTGTATTTTCAGACGGGAAAATTTTACTATGTTTGAAATTAGTGTACAGAATTTCAAGAATTGAATATTTCTATGTGTAAACATTTTGAAAAAAACAGTTATATGATTATCTTAATGTAGTATACATCAGTAGTGACAAGCAGTGGCAACTTGACGTCAATCCTCCGGAGGCGCTGGTACGTATATATGGAAGTGGGAAATATTAATTTCATATTATATATATTAACTCAGTAATATTCATAGTATCTCAATATCGGTACCATCACTATTATTAGGCCTGTTCAAGCTATTAAAAATTGTCATAAAAAGTTTTTAAATAGTTTATAGAAATGATCATATTTCAGTTTTTTTTCAAATATTCCAGCTTTATCAGGAACACCCAGAGATACATTGAAATAAAGATGAGATACGTAATAGGAAGGAGTTTGCATGGAAAAAGGTTATCAGTTAGTCGGTGTGTAGCTAGTAATCATATAAAATAACACTTGATTAACCGCGGCGAAGATTATTACGGAATAACACAAGGTCATATTTTCCCTTATTTCAATAACTTCCAACAATTATCAACACATATCTATACTCAACGGTACACTGAATAAGGAATATGTAGATGATGGAGTTAACATATGAATAATATCATGATTTAGAATAGGATATTATTGAAATCTTTTCCCAGCTATCAATGTACTAAACTGCCAGACGTACGATAGCCATTACAAAGGGTTTAAAACCCACAAAAGGCCTAAATTGTCACCCTTAACCAGTCGATAACATAATGACAACTTAGTTATAACATGTTTTCGCTCCTTCATTATATCGAAATAGACTGAATAATATAAATAATTGCAGTACGACACGTTTTTTTTAGGAATTCCTTGACGGCGCCTGGCGCTGTGTCTGAGTGAAAATAATCAGTTAGTTGGAAAACTCACGAGTGGGTGGATGTTGTTATGTTGTTCGCCGCAACCTATATCCTTCTACATGGCTGTTCACGCCGTTCAGTGTTCCACGTACACCAGCATGTAACTCAATAACGAAAATGTTTTTGTACTTATGAAATAAACAATGTCCGTAGCAATTATGATCCTAGCAATCTCCTTTTCATCGTATTACTGGATAACGACACAGGAATATTTCTGGTTAATTTTCTAAGCATATTGCATTATATAGTAATGTTTTTATAAGTGTTGAACAGCCCATTAGTCTATTAATCGGCTAATGGGTTGTGCAACACCCCTTAAAACATTACTATATCTGCAATATACTTAGAAAGTATAACCATAAATATTTCCCAATCAGTTAATATAACAGCGGCAAATGGTCATATGCCCTACGGCGGGCCGCTGGGAGCGGCCCGCCGGTGAGCCTCTGAGCAAATTCCCAGCGGCCCTACGTCGTACACTTCCGTCGGGCCGCCGGTAAGACATACGGAGGGCCTCCGGAGGCCCTCCGTCTTTGTGTTTGCTGGGATTACTAAAGAGACTTTTAATATTTTAGTGTATTATGGCCAAATTACAAGTTTTATCGTGCTAGCCACAAGTCTTAACAAGGGTTCGGACGCATTGAAAGATTGGAGGGAGTGGAAAAATTGTTCCCAGATGTCGCTGGAGAATATTAATATTTGTTACATCATTAACTGTTGAGTTGTTGTATATATCCGATCAACGTGTTGAACCTACTCCTAATTAAATACAGTATCCTTTGCATGTCGTGCGCATGTAATGAATGTTGAATTGGATGAGACTTAAAGGAAAAGAGAAACATTTACGGGAGGAGTTCTGATAATTAGATTTTCTCATGCGCGCGATCTGATTGGCCAGGCTCTTGAAACCACCACCCACACCCACGACTGTATAATTTTACAGGAAAAGAGTAAAATCCGCTGCCGGTAGTGACTGCTCAGTTTTCTGTACACGCAAAAGAGTAAAAAATAAGTGGGCGAGCTTAAATAAGTAAAATTTTACTTGCAAGGGCATGCACAAAATACGCCTAATCTAATTAAAAGGGAAAATAATATAGTAAGTAAATGACTATATACTTCATTGAATTCAGCATTCCATATATTAGAACATTTCCTCTTTTCACCAAATTAAATAATACCTACCGGATCAAGGGCGTAGCCAGAGGGGGGGCCAATGGGGCCATGGCCCCCCCCAATTCAACACACTCTACTTTAGGAGCGTATGGTATAATTTCATCAATTTTACTATATTGAATATCATGCAAAGAACCAATAAATGACCCCCCATAGGACTCAATATGCCCCCAATTAAGTCATATCATAAAAAAAAATCTCTGGGGCTTAAGCCGGCCACACACACACCGGCACAGTCTGTCCGGCCGACGAAAGGGGCGTCTAGAGGCGGCCGGTGTGGGGGGGTGTTTCTCAGGGGTGCTTTTCTAGGCGGGCCTGTGAACAGTCGGCGCATGAAAATCGTCCGGCGCGGCCTGCGCCTGCGTGGCTGTGCCTTCGGCGGGTCCGCCCCTCGCTCGGCCAGTATGACTATTGTACCGCAGTATAATGTAATTGTACAATATAGGTTATTTATAGACGTATTATATTATATATGACGTATTATATATAAGTATTATATGGCTGAATCAGCAGCACAAAGCATTTTCGGACACGGAGTCATTTTCGGACCACGGTGGTCGACGTGTATTGTCTATTTTCATGGGCGGCGGTGTGTGTGGGTCTAGTCCCGGGAACGAGCCTCGCACTTTTGTCGGCGGACAGGCCGCCCGGTGTGTGTGTGGCCGGCTTACGGCCTCCAAAACCCCCAGCTGATAAGGCCCTTCGCCGCCACCCACCCCTCAACCATCATTGGGAGGTGGCCCCCCCATTATTTTTCCCTGGCCCACGCCCTTTTACCGGTAGACTATAGGTACTCATCAAGTCAACTCAAAAGACAAAATTATCTCTCTCTTTCGAAGAAGCTGACATCGACCGATTTTTTTTTTTTTTTTATGCGATGACAATTTTTTGTATGGGCTTCATAATGTAAATTTTAATTGTGAGTCAATTATCGTATTTTCGTGTACGATTCTCAACCATGCATCATATATCGTACTAATAGTGAAATTATCGTACATATACAAAAATTTTCGTAGTTAACACGCTATCTGCTACTTGGAGTAAAAATGATGCAAGTTTTTCATCCATTTGTCATTTGTTTGAGGATCGAGAGGGGGTCGGGAGTCGGAGCAATTTCTTTTTGTCTCTCGCTTTCTCTACTGCCCTACTGGCTGAGGACATCAACAAAAACCCATACCATTAAGAACACACATATTTTCAGTCTTCATAAAGTGAATAGTGAAAAAGTTATAAAAAGGAGTTTGGGGGGAAAAGTTGAATCATTTAAAAGTGAAGGCAGGGAAAATAAATTGATTCGTAAGAAGAGAGAGAGGAGGGTTTAGTTAAAGATAAAGGGAAAATGGACAAAAGAAAGAGGAGTTTTCTTGAAGGTTTACTATACAAACGTAGGAGTATTTTAAACAAGATAGATTTCCTGAGAGAATAAATAGTGTAGAGGATTTTTTATATAATAGCATTAACAGAAACATGGTTGGGGTTGTCAGGAAAGGTATTTGATCCGGAAGTCGAGATAGCTGGGGATAATTTATTTCACAAGGACAGAGTAGGCAGACGAGGTGTAGGGGTTGCGCTTTATGCAAAAGATGCATTGCAGTGTTTTGTTAAAAATGTTATAAAAACAGATGACAGCATAGTCAAATGGTAGAGGTTCGAAGGACTGGAAAATGTTTGGGTGTAGTGTATAGGCCTCCAAACTTGGTAAGGGATTCAGCTCCTATATGGGAAAATAACAAGGCCCGCAGATATAATCGACTATGTTTGGTGGGAGACTTAATCTTAGGAATATAGATGGATTATCTAGGTACAGCGATGCAGAGAATTGTTAATATATCCGGATAACTTGTAAGTCAAGCAATCAAGGAGCCACTAAGATATATTCTAGATCTATTCCGACAATAGAGACGATTTAGTGCCTTTCTTGTGCGCAGTAATGAATGTTAAATTTGGATGAGATTTAAAGGAAAGAGAAACTTTTAGGAGGAGTTCTGATAATTAGTTTTTTCTCATGCGCGCATCTGTTTGGGCCCGGGCTCTTGAAAACACCCCCACCCACGACGTAAAATTTTTACAGGAAAGAGTAAAATCCGTCCCGGTAGTGATGCTCATTTTTTTCTGTACACGCAAAAGAGTAAAAAAAAGTGGGGGGAGTTTAAAATAAGTAAAATTTTACTTGAAAAGGGCATCACAAAATACCCCTAATCTAATTAAAAAAGGGAAAATAATTAAAAAGTAAATGACATATATTTCATTAAATTTCAGCATTCCAAAATATTTAGAACTTTTCCCTTTTTTCACCAAATTAAAAAAACCTACCGGATAAGGGGTAGCCAGAGGGGGGGGCCAAAGGGGGCCAGGGCCCCCCCCCAAATTCAACCATTTTACTTTAGGGCGTATGGTAAAATTTCATAAATTTTACTATATTAAATATCAGCAAAGAACCAATAAATGACCCCCCATAGGACTAATATCCCCCCCAATTTAAGCTATCATAAAAAAAAATCTCGGGGCTTAAGCCGGCCCACACACACACCGGACAGTTGTCCGGCCCACGAAAAGGGGCGTTTTTAGAGGCGGCCGGTGTTTTGGTGGGGGTGATTTTCTAGGGGGGGCCTGTAGCGGGCCGGATGAAAATCAGTCGGCGTTTGAAAATTCCCGTCCGGCCGGCCTGTCCCTGCGTGTGTGTGTGCCTTCCCGGCGCGGCCCCCCCCTCGCTCGGCCAGATAATGACAAATTTGTACCATTTATAATTGTATTTTTGAAATTAGGTATTATATATGAGTATTAATATAGTATGACGTTTATTATAAGTATTAATAGGCTGCACATGCACCACCCCCAAACAAGTCATTTTCGGACAGCGTTATGTGCACCCGGTGGCCGACGTGTATGTAATTTTTTATGAGGGCGGCCGGTGGTGTGGGTCTAGTCCGGGGAACGATGCCCGCCCCTTTTTTTGGGGACAGGCCGGGGCCGGTGTTGTGTGGCCGGCTTTACAGCGCCTCCAAGACCCCAGTGAAAGGCCGCTTTGGGTCGCCACCCCCCCCCTAAAAACATCATTGGGAGGTGGGCCCCCCCAATTATTTTTCCGGGGTGCCCTGCTACCGGTGACTTTGGACTCAAACAAGTCAAACTCAAAAGACAAAATTTTCCTCTCTTTTGGAAAAAGCTGACACGACCATTTTTTTTTTTTTTATGCGATGAAAATTTTTGATATTTCAAAATGTTTTTTTTAAATTGTGGTAATTATCTATTTCGTTTTCGATTCTAAAACCATGCATCTAATCGTTAATAGTGAAATTATCGTACATATACAAAATTAAGTTAACACGCATCTGCTACTGGAGTAAAATGATGAATTTTCATCATTTGCTTTTGTCGGGGATGAGAGGGCGTGGAGTCGGAGAAATTTTTCTTTTTTTTTTTTCTGCTTTCTCTATGCCATATGGCGAGGACACACAAAAACCCATCCCATTAAAAACCACACATTTTTTCCCAGTCTTCATAAAGTGAATAGTGAAAAAGTTATAAAAAGGAGTTTGGTGGGAAAAGTTGAATCATTTAAAAGTGAAGGCGGGGAACTAAATTGATTCGTAAGAGAGAGAGAGGAGGGGTTTAAGTTAAAGATAAAGGGAAAATGGACAAAAGAAGAGGATTTGCTTGAAGGTTTATATACAAACTGTAGGAGTATTTTAACAAGATAGATTTCCTGAGGGGAATAAATAGTGTAGAGGATTTTGATATAATAGCATTAACAGAAACAGGGTTGGATATGTCAGGAAAGGTATTTGATCCGGAAGTCGAGATAGCTGGTATAATTTATTTCACAAGGACAGAGTAGGCAGACGAGGTGTAGGAGTTGCGCTTTATGCAAAAGATGCATTGCAGTGTTTTGTTAATAATTATAAAAACAGATGACAGCATAGTCTAAATGGGTAGAGGTTACGGAAGGAACTGAGAAAATGGTTTTGGGTGTAGTGTATAGGCCTCCAAACTTAGGTAAAGAGGATTCAGCTTCTATATGGAAGAATAAACAAGGCCTGCAGATATAATCGACTATGTGTGGTGGGAGACTTTAATCTTAGAATATAGACTGGATTTAATCATAGGTGACAGCGATGCAGATGAATTGTTAAATATAATCCAGGATAACTTCGTAAGTCAAGCAATCAAGGAGCCTACTAGAGATAATATTCTAGATCTATTGCCGACAAATAGAGACGATTTATTTTACAAATGTGGAGGTCAGTGGAAATTTGGGATAATAGCGAACCATTTGAGATCAGACCTCCCTAGTAGTATGCCTTGTCGACAAACTAATTTGGTATATTAAGTTACTTTTTGTTATTTTATGGCTCAAAAACATGCAATGTTTTATAGCAAAGGAAAAAGATCTGGGCGTCAAGGGGTTTATGAGAAATAATTTATGGTAAAGGGATGACATTTATAAATAACTATAAGATCTTGTTCCATTCCCCATAAATGGGCATATAAAGTCAAGAGTCCTTATTAAAAATTTATTTAAAAATTTGGGACACAAAACATTAAATCTTATTTCCTAATTAAAAACAAACATTTACAAAAAAACAATTCTTAGTACGGACGAGAAAACTTTGTAAGAGCTTTTATCCCACTTTTTTTGCAAGGCACAGTCAAGGCTCAGTAGTTAGGCTGTTAGCACCTTCCCTTCAAAAAAATACCCTCGCTGTTCAACGGTTTATAGAACTGTCGCCGATAGGAACTCTCGCCGAAGCACCAACCCAGAACTCTCGCCGACATGGTACTACACTCGCCCACGTGGACATTTCGGCGAAAAGTTCTACTTGTAATAAATGAAAAGGAATCTAACCTAACCAGAGCGGGGCACTAAATGCATTGAATGTATTTAAATTCTACTAAAATACTAAATACATGGGAGAAATGTATTTAAATACTAAAAATACATTTTACGAATGTATTTAAAACTAAATCCCATCAATTGTAATTCAAATACATTTGTAAAAAATTTTAAATATACAAAATTTAACTGACCGAAAAAAATGGTTTTCCTTAGATTTGGGTATCCTTAGAAATTTCCTTCTCAGGCCAAATTTCCTAAAAATAAGGAAATTTCCTTAAAAGTGGAAAAACACTGGTTCGGGTAACATCAGGATTGCCAGATATTTGGGGCGGGTTTATGGCCAAATTTAACGGGGGATAAAAAAAAAAAAAAAAGCTTAATTTAAAATTTTTATATTATGATTATTTTAAATACTGTAATTTAAATACATGAAAAACCAATGTATTTATAAATACATTTCTAAATACATAATGTATTTTAAAATAAAATGTATTTAAAATACAGCCAGCTCTGAACCTAACCTAACCACATAAACCTAGCCTAAGTATCAGCTATTGTTGGTATTTAATCTCTGAATGCAGAAATATGGGTAATAGAAACACTCGCCGACGTGAAAAATTGGAAACACTCGCGAACGTCGGCGAGTGTTCCCATCAGTGACAGTTCCAGGTACCTGTTCCTCCACGTGGTCTTGCCCCCCATGGCCGCGGTGTTTCAATCCTACAACGAGCACAACTTTGTCTCCGGTACCCTTAGCATAGCTGATCCTAAAACTAAATGGTAATATGTTTACCATGTGATTTGGACCTCGTGTCACCACTTGGGAACTGCGGACGGCCACCTTCGAACACAATGACCATGGAATATTTTCTTTAAACTTTTAAACTATCAAAAAATAATTGGGTAGTATTATAAATTCTCCAGTGTTGAGCTTATTTTTACATTTCTCTTGAGATTTTACAGGTATTAAAAGTGCAATGCATCTGCCTTAATTAAGGAGAACATGTCAACGACTAATTCACGAGAAAAATGTCCGTTGCATGAGAAATTGTATTATTAGAAAATAAATGTTCAAAAAATGTCTGTTGCACGAGAAATTGTATAATTAAAAAATAAATGTCCTATCTTAATTTACACCTATTGTACTATGACCTCACAGCCATTAAGTTTCCAGCATACCACTGCAATCAATGTCTGTAAGAATGTTCTCTTCCAACATCTTGGTAACTTTTCATGTGTATTAGTGCAAACATTACTTCACATCACCAGTGCTATATTACTGCAACATTTATCCATTGGTCAGGTACCTCAAAATTCAGTTTCCCAAGCAGTGATCAAACGACATGTTAAACACTTAAAAAATGGGGAAAAGCATACCTTACATCTTATCATTTGTACATATTCCTTAGCTTGCTTAGCAAATATTCATGACTGAACCCTTACACTTAATGTATAAATCATAGAAAAGTCATACTGGCTGGAAATACTTGCCCCTATTTGTTTTCTTTTCACCCTACAGTCTGAGGCCAAAGTTTGCGGACACTTAGTCAAAACTACATTGTGTTGGAAATAAGAAAAAAAGAATAAATAAATAAATTCTCCTTAAAATAAAAGAGCACATCCTTGATTTATGGTTTGTACATAAAGCCTGTGAAACAACACTCATTGTGCATTCCTGATTTTGCAAGAAAGACATTCCCCAACACAGCAATGGAAGTGACTGACAGCTCCCTAGTTATAGTGCTGCTGATGAAGTACAAGTGCCAGGAAATAGCTGGTAGGTTTGCACGGTTATTGATAAAACCACTCAAGGGACAAATCAGGCGACAGCTATTTACTAAGGGCTGGCTGGTAATTACAGATAAATTGATGATATCCATAATACTGTACTAACAAATTTCTTTTTCCACAGTAACTTTCACAAAACTATAAACCTGTGACACTATCATGGACACCTCTTCTCTCTTTACTCCATGAAACTGGCTACGTCTGCCACATCACTATACAATTCCTTTACTATTTTCCTCGTAACTCCTTTTGTATTTTCCTAGAAACGTCATATTTTGTTTGTTTTGGCAGCTGTTCACATATGGACCACAAATGTCTCCTTTGTGACTAGAATCCTTAACTGGTAACAACAAAAAAAAGTCACCATCAACAAACTATAAAAATGTTTATATCCGTGTGAAGGTGTGTGGGGTGTGTTGTGCGTTTTTGCGTGCGTTTGTGGTTTTGTGTGTGTTGTGAAAGTGTAAAACCCCCCCCAACTTTCTTGCGGAAGGGATTTGGGGATAAATGCATGGGGCGTGTTCGTATTTTAAATAAACAATGGGTACCGTAGTTGGGAAAAAAAAGCCTTTTTATCCATGTAAGCATTCATATCACAATTCCCGTCCCCGAAATCCTATAAAAAGTAAACAAAATGTCCTTTCCCTTTTCGAAAAAATGACATAAATTTTGGAATCCAAAATGGGTATAATTTTTTTGTTTCAAACACTCAAAAAATCAGAAAATAAGCTGTCACCCTTGCAAAAAACTATAGTAGCCACTGCATAATTGCCAGGGCTTACAATAGAATTCTAGCATCACTACAGATTCATGTGCCCCCAAAGAATGTACATAATATAAACTACTGGCAAACTCTTTGTGGCACATCAAAATGTTGTGATTAAAATTTAAGATATGGCACCCGGCAATTAGGGGAAAGGCGGGTATATGTTTTTTGACGGGAGTTATCTGTACTTTTGCAAATTATGAAAATAAAAACATTCATGCTGTCAGAGGAACTACTTTCAGTACGTGAAATGACACTCAGGTTTCCCTAGGCATCACCCCCTGTAAATCCTATAAAAAACCCTTGAAAATCATGCAAAATAAAAATAGCATCCTTTAAAAACATGAACCCAAATTTTCCCTTTAAACTTTAATTTTAATTCCCTTAAAAGAGGGTTGACCCATTGTTTTAATGCTCGTATTCGTAGTAAAACCCCCCATGTTTGCTCGTGGTAATTGCTATGTTTTTTGTTCCTTTTCTCCCCAATCAAAATTATTCATTTGATCTTGTGCTGCCTTTGGAAAAGTACTGAGCAATCATACAGTACCCCTATTGAAATCAAAAAACAGAGCTGGCATGACATATTGTTTTAATTAGGACAAGAAAAAAAAGTAAACAAAGACCACTACAAAAAGATGGTAAAGGGGGCTACGGGAAAACGGGGATAAGTTCATCAAAAAGACCCAAAAAAAAAAAACCGTCTGATAATATTCTTCACTTTAATTTTCATCATTAAAAAGTTTCAAAGCATGGGCAAGTTACAGGTTAGGCGCCCAAAACTCTGTACCCCTGGATGGATTTGTTGGGTTTAATTATTATTATTTTATGGGGGGGGGGGGGGGGGGGGGGGGGGGGGGGTATTTCAGGCATTGCTGATTCTTACCCCTTTCTATTTTTGTTGGAAATCATGAAAGCCTTTGAAATCCTAACAACTATCACCAGCTTTATGGCTAGTCACATATACTCTAGAGCATTATGAGGTTACCATGTGTATTTATTTTCATTATAAATTCATTTATTCATTATTTATTATTGTTAATTTTTTTTGTCCTTGTATTTTCTACATAATAAAAGTATGCTGAGTGTGGCCATGATCCAGATGATATGGCTAGGAAAGGTCTGCTTCAAGCCCTGCATAGTCTCAGCAATTTGGTCTGTGTGTCTTTATGTTTCATGAGTATTGTTCTCACCATGGTCATCGTCAAATGTCTGTATATTATGTTGTTGTTTTTCCTGTATGGCTTCGGGTGAGAATAAAATTATTTTTTATTTTTAAATTTACCCTATCATTCATTTAAGATAACTCCCAAGCTGTAAGGCTAGGAGCATCATGTTTCTCTTTTCTTTCATCCATTCCTTTCTATATATAACATTTATATATATGTCGGCCTATAAGCCTATATTGATGCCTAAAAATTATCCCCAAAAACTAGTCTTTTTTTATTTATTATGGTCAAATGACTAAGGAAAGCCACGCCCCCTGCCTCCCCTGCTATTCTCCGTGGCAGCTGATTGGTGCATTCCTCGTATCATCACTACCATCCCCAATATCCTCACTACTTAACAGCGGCGTGACCACTGGACAGAGCAATCTTCACTAAAAAGGGGTTTTTGATTTTGTCACCCTCTGTAGTGAAGATTGCTCTGCCAGTGGTCAGCGCGTTAATAGTGAAGATATTGTGATGGGTAGTGATGATACGAGGAATGCACCAATAGGCCAATAGAATAGAAGGGGAGGGGGGCGTGGCTTCCTTATGCATTTTGACCCTAATAAAAAAAAAAAGACTATTTGGGGTCGACTTGAGCTGATAAAAAAATGGAACCTTGCCACAAAAGGTAAACAAGTGGAACAGTCTACCTAAACAATGTGCACCCCTTTTCTGTGACTTCCACGCCCCGCCACAGCATTCCAAATGTTTACTCATGTTTGGTAAAAGTATTTTTTACCATAAAAACGGTAATATAAAAGGAACGATAACCATACAGACGGTTTTAAATAGACACGATCACAACTACCACCATTTCAAAAGCTACAGACGTAAACGGTATTAAATAGAAAAATCACCACCACACGATATTTTAACCCCCATGGGGACATAACCCGAGACCAGAACGAATTTCCATTGTAATTTGGTTCCATTAGACAATTTTTAGGGGACTTAAGCAATTTTTATACATGTGACCTGTTTACTATCCTTGTTCACTAGCCCATTTGGGTATATTGTTATTTTTTTCGAATTTTTATGGCTCAAAAGCATAAAATTTTTCCAAAAAAAAGGGGAAAGATCTGGGTAAAGGGGGTTTAAACCTCGAATCACTGATTGCCTACACTTCCGCCATAAAAAAAGACCCAAAGCTACTCCCCAAAAAGTACTATTATCCGTTTGGGCTTTGAAGTGAAAAATTTTTCCCTGTACTCCCTCTTTCCAGGTTATTGACATTTCCAGGATCTTAGGAAGCATTCTTGTATCTCCTATCCCCCCTTTTCCCCAGTAGAGGAGGATATCTCACAAGGTCTATTTGAAACTGATCACAATTTCCCCCTTTTTCCACGTTCTCAGCTATTTGGCATCATCCGGAATAAACTTAACCCCCTT
Source organism: Chionoecetes opilio (assembly GCA_016584305.1). Classification (NCBI taxonomy): domain Eukaryota; kingdom Metazoa; phylum Arthropoda; class Malacostraca; order Decapoda; family Majidae; genus Chionoecetes; species Chionoecetes opilio. The sequence continues at coordinate 55,867 of JACEEZ010021740.1, forward strand.
TGAGACCCAAACGTAATTTCATTTAATTTGGGTACCATTTAAAAATTTTTTGGACTATAAAAATTTTAAGTAGACCGTTTAGTATCTTGTGGGTAACTAATTTGGAATTAAAAATACTTTCCGTAATTTTTTGGCTAAATAATTTTTTTTTAGGAAAGGAAAAATCTGGGGGGAAGGGGGTTAAAAAGCAAACAAAACCTTCCACAAAACATTTTTATAGACATGAAAAATTTCTCCTGACGCCCCGCACGACCCTTGAGGAACTCCACTATTTCACTGCACTATTTATGCACCTCAAACTCTATTCACTACCTACTCACTATTTACTACCTACACTACTCTATTCCTGCCTATCCTACTCATTCACATTCACTCACTACTCATTCCTATTCACTAACTACTATTTCACTACAACTCTATTCACTATTCAACTCTATTCACTATTTACTGCAACTCATTCACTATTCACTGCATACTCAAAACTCTTTCACTTTCACTGCACTACTCAACTCTATTTACTACACATCACTATTCACTGCACTACTCATTCACGTTCACTGCACACTCCCATCACTATTTACTCACACTCATTCACTATTCACGCACTACTCTTTCCCATTTACTGCACTATCTTCACTATTTACTGCATACTCATTCACTATTCACTGCACTACTCATTTACTATTTTTTGCAACTTATTCACTATTTACGCATACTCATTTACTATTCCTGCATACTCATTTTCCTATTCATGCACTACTCATTTACTATTCACTGCACTACTCTTCATATTTACTGCACACTCATTTATATCAATACCCATTCATACACTACTACTTTCATCACTACCCCTATTCACTGCACTACTATTCCCTATTCACGCATACTCTAATCACATTAACCCGCACACTCATTCCATTTTCCCGCATATCATTCCCTATTCACTGCCCCCTCCATTTATATTCACTGCACTAACCCTTTATATTCACTGCCTCTCTTTCACATTAAATGCACTACCTATTCCTATTCACGCATACTTATTCACTATTCACTGCATACCATTCATATTCCTGCCTACCCATTCATATTCACTGCATACTCATTCCTATTCACTGCACTACTCATTCACTATTCACTGCACTACTCTATTTACTATTTATGCACTACTTTATATTTACTGCACTACTCACTTTTCCCATCACTGCATACTACTCAAGGTTTCCTTTTTTCCCCCCCTTATGAATTGGGACTACTTAAAATTTGCTCAAAAACCCCCCTTTGGGGTACTTTACCTTTTTTGAAGGAGTTTACAATAACACCTTTGTTTTTTAAACCCCCAAGTCCTTCCAACAACCCTTAAATTATCCAATTTGAAAATTTCTCAGGACCCCAAAAACTGAATTACCAACTTAAAAATTCCTTGGATAACATCCGAATTTAACTTAAAAATTCCCTTGGACTCCAACAATCCTGAATTATCCAATTTGAAAATTTCCCTCAGGACTCCTACATCCTAAATCCAACCTAAAAATTCCTTGGGACTCCTACAACCTTAATTACCCAAATTTTATAATTCCTCAGGACTCTACACTCCAATATCCAACCAAAATTTTCCTCGGGCCCCAACAACCCTTTAAATTTATCCAGTTTTATAATTCCTAGGATTTCTACACTCCTTAACCCCTTGGGGCCCCCAAACGAAATTTTCCCGTTGAAATTTTGGGTACCTTTTGAGTTTTTTTGTGAAAAAAAGCTTTTTTTTATAGTATGACCCGTTTAGTACCCTTGTCCATAGCAATTTTGGTTATTTATTATTTTGTATTTTATGGCCGGAACAACAATTTTTTTTATAGCAAAGGGCAAACGGGCGTTTAGGTTAATTATCCAACTTGCACACATCTGGACCCAGTGCTTCCTGATACAGTATCCTGATTTCTAAATTCCTACTGCAGTCCACTTGTATTTTATCCAAAAACAGTGCTTAAAAACTATATTCCTCTTACAAAAATAATTGGGAAAAAATGTCCAAAACATTATTATTTCTTTGCCTGGGGCATTTTGGGAAAATAATATAACTCCAACTGTATTTCCTAGGGGTGCTTTACAGGCCCGAGCTGATTATGTGGTCCCCTCTCTGATCTACATTTACCAGTCTTTCTTTCAATGGGCAATTTTTGTGATATACCTCCTCATTTTTCCCTTCGAACTCCTAATTTTTGGGGAGGGAAGTTGTTTTTTATGCTGTGACCTTTTGTGTGTGGGTGTGTGTGGGGTTTTCAAAACCAAAAACCAAGGGAAAAAACCCAGGAAGACCCGTCAAGATATGACCTCTCTACTATTTCCAGCCCGAAACCCTTTTGCACATCTTTACGGGAAAGCAACCACAATAGATTATTCGAAGGTTTTTGTGCCCAAAAAAAAGGTCTATTCATCAAAACTGTTAGTCAACCCAAAACTCATGAAAATAGGGGAAAAACATTCTTCAGTTTCCATAGAGTCCATAGAAAAAATATAAATAAATAAATAAAAGAAATATCAATACCGATCATTTCCATCGAAAAACTGCCCGTGATATAGCATCCAAACTTAGACTGCAAGGCTCCTTAATAAAAAGTGTTATATAACTACCAACCCCCTTTGCTCTTTTTTTTTAAAAAGAAAAAACTGGGAAAAATTTTCCCGGGTTGATAATTTTTTCCCCCCCCTTTTGGGGGGG
>JACEEZ010021741.1:0-15000 GCA_016584305.1 Chionoecetes opilio
TTAAACAGGGAAATTTCCCGCATCTGGCAGCATGGAGCCTACCCGCACACTGGATCAGGGTTGCAGGTCGCGGACTGCCATATCGCCTGTTTCCCGCTTCGAAACTCGCCCAAACCCGCCAACCGAACTCCTCTCCCAGCCAAAAAAAATATCGCCTTTTTTTTTTTTTTTTTTTTCTCTCATTATGTTGAAGGCACACAGGTTGATTCACGACACACATACACTAGCGTTCTATCAACAGGAAAATTTAACATGACAACATATCTGATATTATTTATACATTAACCACGTTAATTAGTCATAATAGGTAATACGTAAGGGAGATATAACTGTGAGTAACCTTCTTCATAGTCCTCCATCTCATTCACACTAGAAAAATATTGGAGAGCTAGAGAGAGAGAGAGAGAGAGAGAGAGAGAGAGAGGGGAGAGAGAGAGAGAGAGAGAGAGAGAGAGAGAGACGAGAGAGAGAGAGAGGAGAGAGAGAGAAGAGAGAGAGGAGAGAGAGGAGAGAGAGAGAGAGAGAGAAGAGAGAGAGAGAGAGAGAAGGGAGACGTTTGGTGATCTTAGAGAGGTCACGTTCGAGGATAAGGATAAAGAGGCATATGTGTGAAGAGCAGGGCATGTAGTACGGTACGGTACGGTAATATTGTTCGTAATTCGTACCTCAGATAAATACAGTACCGTAATTCCGTTCCGTACCTGAATATTTGTATCGTACCGTACTAGTACGATTAATTTCCGTACCGTAATTTCGAACTATTTTTCGTACCCAAAAACATTTGACTTTCATAAACAAAATCAATAATTGACAAAATTGACAAATCATTCATTATCCATTGTGGAAAATTATATTTCACAATGTTGTGGAAACAAGATTGCATTTTGTATTACCTGCATTATGCAGTGTGGGTATGTGAGTAATGCGGCCGCCGACGCCCCCACGCCATGTTACTTATCTCCTTGACCTGAGGAGACTGAGGATAATCCCCATGCCACGTCCAAACCCAGGCAGCTGGGCAGAAATTCTACCTAGCTAATGAAGTCACACGCTGATGTTAATCAATGGGGTCAAATCTCGTTCAATCTCATTCCCCTATCCGCTAATCCACCCACGCCACGCCCTCACTCAACCATTCACCTACCCGCCCATCCACACACGCCTTCACTCTCATACTCACTAACCCATCCACACCCGCACTCATTTCTTCAAACACCCTCCAACCCACTTACTCCTCTCACTTACTCCTTCACCCACCCACACCCCTCACTCCTCCACTTATTCACGAATCCACCCACGCCTTCACTCACCCACCCACTCACGCCCTTACTCATTCACTCACTCTTCCTTCACCAGTGACCATGAAACGAGGTTGAAGTGAGGTGATTTTATATATTATATATATAATCACTTCACTTCAACCTCATTCATGGGGATGGAAGAGTGAGTGAGTGAAGGCGTGAGTGGATGGGCGGGTAGGTGAATGGTTGAGTGAGGCGTGGCGTGGATGTATGGACGGATAGGGGAATGAGAGTGAGCGAGATTTGACCCCATTAATTAAATATATATATATATAATATATATATATATATATATATATATAATATATATATATATATATATATTATATATATATATATTAATTAAGGTAGATAGGAACTAGACACATGGCCTGTTGAACTATAATTCATTATCCCAGGAGTCCCAGGACCCCAACCAAGTCAACACCCAGGCGCTGGATGGAAAATTCCTCCCTGATATGAGGTCACACGGTGGTGTTAATGGGGGGGTCAACTAACGCTCTTTGAGTCCCTACTCCTGGTCCCTGAGATGGGGTGAAGTCAAGTGATTTTTTACAGATAGATATACATGAAGATAGATAGTATGGGTGGTAGCCTACCATCCATACTGCTGGGTACGAAAATGGTTCGATATAAGTAACGGAAATAAAAATCGAACTTTCGTACGTACCGAAGAAGAAATATATCGAACCGTAATATCGAACCGTACTTTTAGCCCTTAAATTACCGTACCGTACCGTAATTTCGTACCGTACCGTAACGAACTACATGCCCTGGTGAAGAGGGGGATCGAGAGAGAGGGAGGGGTGACCTCAGGTCATGTTTGAGGATAAGGAGGCGTATGTGTGAAATGTGTTGGTGTCCCTCAGGGAGTAGGTTACTGGAAGTAGACGTGAAAATGCTGTGAATCCCACCCCCTCTCTCAGAAGAGAGGGGGTGGGATTCTGTCAGAGAGAGAGAGAGAGAGAGAGAGAGAAGAGAGAGAGAGAGAGAGAGAGAGGAGAGAGAAGAGAGAGAGAGAGAGAGGAGAGAGAGAGAGAGGAGAGAGAGAGAGAGAGAGGCGATGCGAGAGAGAGAGAGAGAGAGGGAGAGAGAGAGAGAGAGAGAGAGAGAGAGAGAGAGAGAGAGGAGAGAGAGAGGAGGGAGAGGAGGAGAGAGAGAGAGAGAGGAGATCCGCACGGGAGCCTCAGCACAGTTTGCAAAATTGCACGATGCTTTGTGACAATGGGACCCTGGTGATCCAGTCCCGAAATCATCTTCTTTCCCCAATCTTGCTGTATTTTCTGTCATATTTTTCCCATTTACCCACTTTCTTTATCGAGCTTCGCCTTCCCAATGAACAACTTTCCTTCACGGCAAAAAATTCCGAACTGAAAGTCTGAAGCTGATTGTCCGTTTGAGTGCCTTTTATTCATCACCAATTTTGGGTGGGGTCACGCAGGTGACCCATCCTGTTAATCTGTCTTTAGTAGGAGGGAAGGGTGAAGGGAGTGGGGGGAGAAAGGGCCGGAGCAGTTAAAGGCGGCGTCACACTAGCACTTTCCGTCCATTTTTCCAGCAACTTTCTAAAAAACTAAATTTTTTTTTACTCCAAGCCGTCACACACACAATCGTTTGCCTGCACTATCAGTCAGCTGTTCCTGCGACTGCAAATAAACATGGCTCCGACGCCAAAGCAGGCTAGAGTACCTTAGGGCAGGCTATCGCTGGTATACACTTAATTATGTGTATTATCAATCGTAGACGCGCCAAACAAGTTAAATACATACACATATATAACATATATACATAAAAACAGTAATAGATGAGCGGGCATCAGCCCGCCGCTGGAGCCGCAGCAACAGTCAGGTCACAGGTGGGCGGGGCGTGAGGTCACTCCCGCTCCTTATTTATGAGAAATTCTTCTGAACTACGTGTCCACAGCATTTCGTCTATAATTACAAGTTGAAGTCTCGAAGAGTGAGAAACGATTTTTGAGTGTTCTTGAAAAATATACACAACAATCGAGTCATGCGAGAGACTGTTGCCTGTTTTATAAAAACTGGCTTTGAAATGTATCTACATGTGCAATAGTCACTTGAATATTTTTAATACTTTCAAATGATTGAATTATATTTTGCAAAAAAAATCCTGATTTATATCGAATATCTTTAAAGTAATACACTATGGATTTTGATTTGACTATGAAAGTTGTCTTCAACTTTCCATATGAAGACGATCACGATCGTCTGACTCAGACTGACTGATTCAGACGGACTAACTAGTCAGAGCGAGAAAAAAACCAACGGAGATTGTCTAACTAGACGGAAAAAGTGCTAGTGTGACGCCGCCTTAAGGAAACGAGGCATGACTCATGTTTTTGGGGAGGCCTTTCCCAAAGTAACAAAATACCAAATAAAGTAATACATATATATGGTACTCTGCCTGTCCCATACGTCCAATAAGACGATCCACCACTCATGCGCTAATCCAAGGCTAAGGGAGTCCCTTGGCCTTGCGCTAATCCTTTATCAGCTGCCATCGCTCCTCAGCCTCTCGCCGTTTATTTTTTCTAGAGTTTCAACGTCAAATAAACGTTTTGTTTGTGCCAACTAAATAATATGAACGTTAATAAAGTATATATCCTTACAGAAATGAACATGAAAACCAGCCAAAAAAACAGCCAAAAAAAGTTTACAGTGTGAACGGGCAAACTGCTGGTCGGTGATCTCTGCCATCCTTCACCACCATCCCTCAAAACTGCTGAGTTGCGTGCTCGAGCACCATAGTGGCCACTGATAGTGTAGACGGGCCTTTAGGATCGCCTTAGAAGTACAAGAAAGCCATAATTTATAATTACGGAAGAAGTGGTATTGGGAGAAGCGGCAGTAGTATAGTAGCAGTAGTAGTGTAGCAGTAAATAGTAGTAATAGTAGTAAGTAGTAGTAGTAGTAGTAGTAGTAGAGTAGTAGTAGTAGTAGTAGTAGTAGTAGTAGTAGTAGTAGTAGTAGTTAGTATAGTAGTAGTAGTAGTCAAAATACATACACGACATACAGAAGCTGTGAGATGGTAGTTTGAAGGACCAAAAAAGTCATCTATGCAAACAGGATGAATACAAAATTTTTTGTGTGATGTCATTAAGTCAGAACTGCATCGCTAATGAAGATGGGAGGAGAGGCTAAGAGGGATAAAGGTCAGGGGAAAGGGGTGAATTTAAGACATCTCCCAGAAAGCAGGACAAAAAATAGAAAGCAGTGGCAATGCAGCTCTCGCCACCTTTTCCCGAAAACAGAAGGTGGAAATCGAGTTTGTTGCTTTGGTTAGGAAGGTTGTGTGGGGTCATGCGATCCCCCCCACTCTCCCTTGGGCACGGTCTTGATATTTGGCAGTACACGTGTTGAGCCAAGACACAGTTATCATGGAACACGCTGGACATCTAAGCAACTTTCATTATAATGTATTAGTTCCCTCCTACTACACAGTGACCTTGAAATTATGTATGCACTTATAAAATCAGGCACGGGCAGACATGAATCCTCGTCATAGCTTCCATTATAAAAAAAAAAGCCTTGTCTTTTAAAACGATACCCATAAAACAACAAACCTAAACATATACATTGAGGTCCTGGAATACATCATGATGCAACTTGTACGACCCAGTCCTTTTTTATGTAACCCTGATAGGATGCACGAAGGCACTCGGGCTAAGCTCTTACACTTTCCACCGCAGTGACGAAAGACCCGAGATGTCAACACGCTCCCACTTCATGTGAAACACTACAGGAATGAGCTTGTACGTTCAAATTATCGCGCTTGATCTATGTAAATACGCACAAAGTAAGTTAAAGGAGGGGGAAAAAGATGTATGGGGTAGAAATCATGCTTAAAAGGTTCTATACTGCGTCGTGAACCATGGCACATATCAAGCCCTCTCTATATCATGTATGTCCCTCAAGTGGGGCCCACGATAGAAAACACACACACACAAGACATGATCCCTCCCTACACAAGTCACGAGTTTATCACGCGGCCCATTCATTACTCATCCCGCAACGCAAGCACATCCTTTGGCGAGCTGGATACGCCTTGAGATACTGTCCACTTTGGGTCAGTTATAAGTTGCGGTATTTACCGTATAAGCAAATGCTTTTTCTATGCCAGAGAAACTTACCCCACATTTCAGGGGCAGAAAAGGCAATTTCCAGAGAGCACAGACCAGTTGTAAGCATGAAAAATTTTCGTGACGAAATCCCTGTTGAATCAAAGCTCTTGTCTGTGACTTTTTAGGGAGGGGGGGGAGGCACGCGCGCTGCTCTGCTTGGGCGAGGCGGTCAAGCTGGAGTACTTGATTATTAACAATTAAAGCTTTCATTACAAATTACCAACACAAATAATTGAAAATAATGGAAAAGGATCATGTCCTACAGTAATACATGTAGGTTACTGATTACTGGTGCCGTAAAAACTGTGGTGGATGTCAAGGCTCTTGCCACACTACAGTCTTGGGATAAGAAAATTTTCGTTTATAGAATTTTAAAAAATCAAGATTAACGAACGGTACATTTACCTACACTGAGTCCTGACTCCATCAACCGGTTTGCTAGGGTGACTGTTGTCAGGAGGACACAGAGGAAGAGATGATTGTTACTTGACCCGCTCATATCGAAACGCTGTTCGCCGTAAAAATAATATTCCAAAATCAAAAAAAAAAAGGACTGAGAGAGATCTCCTCTGCACAGTGCTTAAAAAAACAGCCTCGATGCAGTACCCGATAAAGAAAAAACCATTTTACTTTCAAACTGTTTCGCCAAAAGAAAAATTCCAAATAGAAAAAAAAAAAGGTCTGAAAGCGTTTTCCCTCTACACTGCTGCCTGCCAACAGCCCCCAAAAGCAGCACTCCATGAAAGCAAAACCACTTTTACTTTCAAAAAAATCCCCACCCAATTGTCAAAAGTTAGGAAAAAAAAAGGTTATAATCGTGTAAAGGGAATTGATAGTTACTGGTAGCCACTGATAACTGTACCCACCTTGATAGCCTTCATCAGGAGCCTCGTTCATCCGTGACTAATCTTGTGTGATCATTTCATTTTGCTCCGGCATACTTCCTATCCCTTCTCCCCAAACCCTTGACCTTGGTCTGTCTGGGTTTGAAGAATGAAGTGCTGCATGAAGCTGCTTACTTTCACTGGGCAGCTGGAGGTGTCTGGGAGTGAAAGTGCTTACCATGATATCAAGGATTCGGGTCGTTACACGTTCATCTCAGAAACATTACTGGATTGTGTAAACCCAAAAAACAAAAATTGGTCTCTTTTCACTTTGCCATGACGTCTGCAAGGTATAGTCTTAACGGGGATTTATATACTGTACGTTCATTCAAAATTGGATTTTCTCCAAATTAGTGGGGTTGGAAACATAACAAAGGCATATTGCTCGCAAAAAATTTGATCCCACTATAAAAACCCTAAGACTTTGCACGAATTACAATTACAAGGGAAAACTTAAATTTTCTAGAACTAAATGCTGAAAAATTACACAAATCCTCAAAAATATTTCTACACAGATATTACCCTTTCCTACACATTCACACTCATGCCAAATTATGTTTATCTCATAATTTATGTATTTAATACTTATTTTGAATTATCATTTTATCAATATATTCATTGGCGGCTCGTGGCATAGGGCTGCGGAGCTGCGGGCACCCCCAGACACTCATGCCAGGTGTTGATGTCTTTAGAGACACAGCAGAATTGATTTTACTACTAAAAAATATATCATAATAAAAAGTCTTAATATAATAATATGTTATTTTCAATACGTTTACTAAGTGAATTTTCATTAAAACCAGACCAAATTAAGTTATTTTCATATTTGCTGTACGATTCATGTCTGTGCTGCCGCCGCGCCACTTGTGAATTCAAAGAGCTGCAGCCGAGCCAGCTTTAGTCTCGTCCCCAGTGCGTGTAGACGGTGGGGCATACTTACCTGGCACAGGAGAGTATGGTGTGCAATACTTACCTGGCAACAGGAGAACCGCGATCCTGAAGGCGGTTTTTCTCAGGGAGAAGCCCACCATTGCACTCCGGCGGTGCTGACCTTGCGATTAACCCAAATGTGGTTTACTCGAGTGCGAAAATATTTTTAGCGGGGGATTGCTTTTCGTGCATCCCCCTTTTTGTTAAAGAGAAAAAGAAAAAGAAAAAAGACGGTGTGGTTATATTACCTTTCTTATATTACCCTATGACAATGGAAAATCCAGTGAAGTATTTGCAAAACATCAACCCTTTTCCCAGCTGAAATAAATGAAAAGACTGAAATCAAACGGTTTTTTTGACTTTATTTTCAAGTAATACGTACGTAATTCTACCATCACCACCTCAGCCATCCCCTCTACTGGCACCCCCACCATCCCTTCTACCACCACCACTACTACCATGCCCTGAAATCCCTGAACATCAACTAAACTCATACCTGAGATAGGTAAAAATTGGTATCCTACTGTTGTTGAAGCTTGCAGTCCCCCCACTTTATTTTATCACGAGCCGCCACTGAAAAATATTGAATATATTGATCTTTGAAGATATGTAATTTTTTCAACCTGTGTAAAATTTTAGTTATTCTTTATACCTATTTTGTTATTATTAGACCGTTACTAAAGTTTAACGGGAGTTATCGTTATTTTTATATATATTATTTTATATATATATATAAATATATTATATAAAATATATAATATATATATATATTATAATATATATATATATATATATATATATATGTTTTAATATATATAATAGTATATTGATTAAAGTTGGTACATGAGGTTATTGTTAGCAGGGCGGCAAACACTGTCATTTCTTCGGGGTTCCTTAGTGTGCAACGTTTCGCCAAGGCACTTGGCATCATCCAAGTGCCTTGGCGAAAAAAAAGTCCCCAAAAATAAAAAAACCCCGAAAAAAGGGGCGAGTTTTTTGCCACCCTGCTAAACCAAAACCCATATATATATATTATATATATATACTTATAATTTATATAATATATATTAAAATTATATATATATATATATATATATATATATATTATAATATAATAATATATATAATATATATATAAATCCTTCGTTGATAAAAATTTTTAGGAAGGGGAGAGAGAGAGAGAGAGAGAGAGAGAGAGAAGAGGAGAAGAAGGGGGGGAAGAGGGAGAGATGGGGAGAGGGGAAAGGGGAGAGAGAGAGAGAGAGGAGAGAGAGAGAGAGAGAGAGGGGAGGGGGGAAAAGGAGAGAAAAAGAGAGGGAGAAAAGAGAGAGAAGAGGAGAGATAGAGAGAGAGAGAGGGAAAAAGGGGAGAGAGAGAGAGAGAGAGAGAGAGAGAAGAGTAAAAAAAAAATCGTATACAATCAAAGAATGCGGTGGTCAGCGTAGGGGGAACGAAGTTTACCTTTTTCGTTGCCAGAAATTTTTAAAGGTGGGCAGGTAACATTTTTAAGCATCAGAGAGAGAGAGAGGGGAGAGAAAAGAGGAGAGAGAGAGAGAGAGAGAGAAGAGAGAGGAGAGAGAGAGAGAGAGAGATGGGGGGGGAGAGAGAGAGAGAAGAGAGAGAAAGGGGGAGGAGAGAGAGAGATAGAAGAGAGAGGGAGAGAGAAAAGGAGGGGAGAGAAAGAGAGAGAGAGGAGAAAAGAGAAGAAAAGAAAAAAAAAACATGTACACTGACATTTGTACTTCGATTTAAAAGCGACTGAAAAAAAAAAGCTTAACAAAAAAAAAAAATTTAGAAAGTGAATGAGGAAAAAATAATACAAAATGGACCCTCAAGGAACTTAATCAACGAAAAAAAGAGATGAAATCGATGCTTTGGGGGGATGGGAATAGGATGATAAATGAAAAATTATATTGAATAAGTTACTTTATATATGATTAAAAATAAATGAATCATGATAAAAGGTAAATAAATTCAATATACATGTATATCGAAAAATCAACTAATGAGATTATTGAGGAAAAAAAAAAAGCGACTAAAAAAAAAAGAAAATGATTTTGATTAGCACATAAGTTATATGTACAATAATTATTAAACTCTCGCGTTACCATTTACACATTAGCGAAGGGCGGACTCGATCACATACTTGTACAATGTACACGTAATATGAAAAATGCAAAAAATGCGTGAGGAAAAAATTTTTAGGCACAAATCAAACAGATATTATTTAGAAGGTTTTCGTTTTAGTAGGGCCAGAGCGATGGAGAAGGTCTGCTTATGGTAGGGGCCCAAACGATGGGGAAGGTCTGCGTTTGGGAGGGCCAGAGGAGGGAAGGTCTGCGTTATGGAGGGGCCAGAGCGATGGGAAGGGCTGCGTTATGGTAGGGCCAGAAACGAGGAGAAGGTCTGCGTTTGGGAGGGCCAGAGCGATGGAGAAGGTTGCGTTTGGAGGGCCCCGAGCGATGGAAAGGGCTGCTTATGGGAGGGCCAGAGCTGGAGAAGGTCTGCGTTATGGTAGGGGCCAGAGCATGGAGAAGGCTGCGTTTTGGTAGGGCCAGAGCGAGGAGAAGGTCGGGGTTATGGTAGGGCCGAGCGAGGAGAAAGGGCTGCTTTGGTAGGGCCCGACGATGGAGAAAAGGCTGCGTTTGGTAGGGCCCGAAGCGATGGGAAGGTCTGCGATGTTGGCAGACGATGGAAGGGCCCCGCGTTATGGTAGGGGGCCCAGAGCGTAGTGAGGTCTGCGTTTGGTAGGGCAGAGCGATAGTGAAGGTCTGCGTTATGGGAGGGCGAGCGTGGGAAGGTCTGGTTAGGTAGGGCCGAGCGATAGAAGGTCTGCGTTTGGTAGGGGCCGAGCGATGGGAAGGGGCTGGGGTTATGGTAGGCCAAGCGATGGAAAAGGGCTGCGTTATGGTGGGGGCCAAGAGCGATAGTGAAGGTCTGCTTATGGTAGGGCCAGGCGATAGTGAAGGGGCTGCGTTATGGGAGGGGCCCGGGGATAGGAAGGCTGGTTATGTAGGGCCCCGAGCGAATGGAAGGTCTGGTTTGGTAGGCCGAGCGAAGTGAAGGTCCCGCTTATGGTGGCCAGACGAAGTGAAAGGGCCCGCGTTTTGGTAGGGCCACGCGATGTTTTAAAGGGCTGCGTTATGGTGGGCCAAGGGGATAGAAGGTTGCTTTTATGGTAGGGCCAGAGCGTGGAAAAAGGGGCCAGCGCGTTATGTATAGGGCCAGAGCAAATGGGGAAAGGGGAAGCAAAGGAACGGTAGGGGGGAAAATTGTTTTTTCAGTTTAAAAGTTTAGCGGGACGCATTTATGGCTCCCTCCCCCAAATATGTCGACACACCCAGTTTGCCCCTCCCTTTCGCCTCAGCGGGGGGGTTAAAAAGGGGACCATTTTGTTGGGTTTTGGGGGGGTTTGGGTTTTTCTCCCACCAGGGGTACTGAAACAAAATGGGCCCTTTTTTAGTACACGGGAAAGACGAAAGGCTTCCCCCCCCGGGAAACCCCCGTAATTTTTAAATTCGTTTGAAAAACAAGGCGTTATTAGCGTTTTTTTTTGGTATAGGTTTAATGGGTCACCCTCAAAAAAAAAAAACTGCCGGGAAAAAATTTTTTCCCCGGAAAATTTTCTTTTTTTTTGGCCTACATCAATTCTTCATCCTGGGGGCAATCTTTTGGATAGTCGAAAATTCATTTGTAGGGTGTGATTTGGCCCCTAAAATAAAAAAGAAAAAAACAATGCATTGATATAAAAAATTAAGAAAAATGAGGGGGGTTTTTTTTTTTTCCCCGAATAGAAAAAAAATTATTGGGGCAGTTTTTTTAAAGGATTTTGTGACTTTTTAATAAAAATGAAATTATCTGAGTTTTTGGGATGCGGGTTTGGGGGTTTGGTAAAGATTTTGGTTTAAACGAACTTTTTTTTACTGGGGCACCGAAAACCCGCGAGGGAAATCCTTTTTTTCCCGGGTTTTTGAAAAAATAAAAAATTTTGGGCGTTCTTGTCCACCCTGGATTTTTTTTTACACGGGGAAACACCCAAAAAAAATCGTCGGGGGTTTTCTCATTTTATTTAAAAATAATTGGGTTTTGGTTTGAGCCCGAAAATCACTTTTGATTTTGCTCTATCGGGGTAAACCCTTTTTGAGATACAGCCCAAAGGGCCCAAACCGACGGCTATAAAATATGCTAATATCAGGGTTTTTTTAGTTCAATCATATTTTTTCCCTTTAAGAAAATATCGAAATTTCAAAGCACAGACACCGGAAAAAAAGGGAAATTCCCCATTAGCCAATCAAATTTTTAAACCTTCTCACCATTACCCTTCTAAATTTTTTAAAAATTTTAAAAATTTTTAAATTTCATTTTCTGACACCAGCGGGATCTTTCTTTTTCTTTCAGTTTATTGTGGGTGGGGGTTCGGCGCGGGCGGTCATGCAGGAAAAAATCCCGGGCGTTTTCTGCTACAAAACCGGACAATACACCTGTCAGGGGACAGGAAAAAACAAACACAGGGTTTGTGAAAACGGGGCCTACGGGGGGGTTTCTTTAAAGTTTAAGCTGGGTGACCCCAAATTTAAATCCTGGGGGCCCCCACCCCGGGGTGCAAGGGGGGAAAGTGCTTGGGAAAACCTCCCGGGGGTGGGGGAAGAAGGGGGGCGAAAAAAATTTTAACTGAAGTTTGGGGTTTCCCATGGTTTTGGGGGGGAGGCCGTTTACCATGCATCGGGTTGTTTTTCTTCTTTCCCCATCAAAAACTTTTAAAGGGGATTTAAACCGGGGAAAAATCGGCACAGCCCCCCAGGACCCCGACCTTTAAACTGCCCCCCCGTCCAAAGGGGTCCCCTGCGAGAAAAACCTGTTTCCCCGGGGTTCAAAAGGGGCTTCCCCACAGGGGACGGGGCGAGGGCCCCAGACAGGCCCAGCGAAGGGGTATACAGAAAAAAAATAAAGAAAACACAAAGGGTAGGGCCCCCAGGGGGTTTTCAAAAAATTTAGCTTAAGATTTTGGTTCGGGGGTCTCAGCTTTTTCGAAGACTTCCTCCGAGTGGGTTTGGGCCTCCAGACTCAAAAAGAAAAATTTTACTTGGCAAGGACGGGGCGTATCACTTTCTTTTGTAAAAGGCTGAGGCCCACATGGGCTACTTTCGCCAGGGGGAGCCTCCCTGTACTGCCCAGGGTGTTTTGCCGGGTTTTTTTTTTTTAAACTCCCGGGGTTTCCCCAAATTTCGACCCCAGAGAATTTTGGGGAAAATCTTTTTTTGGGCAGCTGTAAGCGCTCTTTTAAGGGGTGTGCTTTCCCCCCAACCCGGGAAAACCCGTTCGCCCCAATCCCTCTTGCGGGGAACCCCACAATCTCAAAAAAGAAAATGAAGCAGTGAGTACGTGCTCGGGAAAAAAAACCCAAAATGACGCACCCAAAGGAAACATCTGCGTTTTGGAAATTGAAAATGGGGGAAATTTTTTTACTTGGTCAGCAGTCCGGGTTTTAACCCAAAGTACCCCTGCTTTTTTTTTGCATGGGACAGTCGAGGAAAAGAGCCCCGCAAATATGTAAAGAAAAAAAAGTGGCCGGCCCCGAGAAAACAATTGGGAAACCCGGGCGAGAAACTTTATTAAAAAAGAACCTCCCTTTTTGACCGGGGAAAATATTGGTCCCCGTACAAATTGAAAACTTGGGGGTTTAAAGAAAAATTTTCCCCCCCGCGGCTCTGGGAAAAAGGGTGGAGGGGTGGGTTCCCAAAACCTGTTTCCCAGCCCTTTCCCCGGACCCGACCATTGAGAAAGCGAAGGGGGCCCGGGATTTTCGATGGGGCCCCAAACGGCAGCTCATAAAGGGAAAACAGGGGTTCCAAAAAAATTCCCTGAACCCCCGCTAGGGGTGCGCCGCGTGGGAAACGTTTGTTTAGGTTTTTTGGTTGGAAAAAAAACTTCCTGGGGAACCCGAAGGCAGCAAAAACCCCGCCAGAAATCGGGCAGCAAACCATGTAGAGGGGCCCTTCCAAAAAAAATCGGGTTTTGATGAGTATTAAAAGCACTTTCCCGTTCCAACATGGAGAAGTTTCCCGAAAACCCCTTTGGGGGGATTTAGGGGCCCAGCAGGGAGAAAAGGGTTCCCTCAGGGGAAAATTTCGCCAAAAAGGAGGAGAGGTACCGGGGGAGGGGACGCAGTCAGGGTTTGGGGGAATTTTGCTGGTCCGCTGAAAAAGAGGGGCAACCCAAACACTGCTTTACCAAAGGGGGAACCGGAAAAAAAAAGCCGATTTATGGCCCGGTTTAATCGTAAATTTTGTGTTTACGTAAACCCTCATTTTTTATACTAAAAATTATGATAATTAGCTTATTTAAAAATTTTATTTGGGCTAAAAAAAACTGAAGGGAAATTTGGGTACGCTGACTTTTATTTTTTGAGGAAAAAAAGGGAAAAAAACATCAGGGGTTTCTCAGTGATGATCCGCAGAAATTTTTTTTTTTACGAAAAAACGTTTTTTTTAAATTTCTGTAGGAAAAAAAATGAAATTTATTGAGCCCCAAAAACCCCGGGGGGTTTTTTGGGCTCAGAGCTTAAAAATTAGTCTAATTTCCAGCTGGAAAACCCGGGACGATTTTTCAAAAACTATGTTTTTTTTACCAGTGTTTTCTTTCTTTAACGCCTTTCAAGCCGCCCTATTAGGTCTTCATACCATGCATGCAGTTGTATGTTACGAGTTTTAAGGGAGACCAGTGCAGCACAACCATAAAATACCCGCCAGATTGATTTGATTTTCCGATAAATTCTAAACTTTGTCATATGATTCTAGGCTACAAAATTTGGGTTGAAAGTCTCCTATAAGACTCCTAACGAAAGCTTACATATGTTTCTGAGTAGCGATCAAGAGCCTATTTCAAGGTTGGCGATCCATTCCCGGCAATCGAGTATCTATAAGTGTGGACTAACAACTATGCCGACTGTTAGTCTTACCTTAAAGATAAAGAGTGATAACTTGTCTGATGCAAGCTTGGCGTCGCGTACCTGACTTGTATCAATTCAAGATGATGTGACGGTAAAATATCAATAACAGGGAGTTTGTCGCTCACGGGGCACGACATAAAAATGCCAGAAATAAAAAACGTGTTAAAGTAAATCGTTGCTGCCCTGTTTTTTTGCAGTGTTTAAAATTTACAACACATATACGTTATTTGTTTGCGCACTCAGGAAATGATAAAAGCGGGAGGTTGCAGATTAAGTAATTTTTTCCATTTCTTTTGGTTCACATCATATGAGACTGGCCATTGGCAACGTACGTATATTGAATAATCTTCTAAACTGGCACTCACTAAAATATTAGGCTGAAAATACCAAACGCTAAGGCCCATTCGTTTTGCTCTTATTGGTGTTATATATGTCTCTTAGCGGACACCTTTTATTCGCTTATTTAAATGGGGACCTGACAACACGCTCTCCCAGTCATTGTCAGGGAGCGGTGACACGATCAAGCATGATTTTTTAGTATCATAACCTGGCGATCAAAATGTCTCCCAGTGATGAAACTCTCGCCCATAAGAAAATTTTTCAGCTACTGAGCGACAAGATAATTTATTCATAAAATCCTTTCCTGGATACAATGGTTCTCTTATCTGTGTGTGTTAATCCAGAATGCATTCAATTACTGCAATGACTTTTATTTATACACACAACAAAAGGGTAAGTTGATGTGCCAAAAAACTATATTTTAACAGTTGCCTACTACCTTTCGGGGATACCAAA
>JACEEZ010021741.1:20000-21586 GCA_016584305.1 Chionoecetes opilio
AAAAAAAAAAAGAGAAAAAGTGTTATTATCAACACGACCACATTAATTTCTGTTGTCAATTTGTAATTTATGAAAAACTATGAACATCTTTCTGTACACGTGAATATGGTTATGGTTACTATGGCGGAGGAAACTCCAAGCTTATAATCTTTAGTTCCGGAACTTTCGCTTGTTGCTAAATTGTGTTCAGTGATTCTTGCATTAACCCCTTGAGGCCCAGAACATAATTTCCATTGTAAGACTACCATTAGACGATTTTTAGTGATATAAGCAATATTTTAGAGATATGACCTGTTTAGTATCCTTGTCCACTAGTTAATTTGGTATTCAGTACTTTTCGAAATTTCGGGCTAAAACAGCGATTTCATATGAAAAGGAAAAGCTCGGGCGTAAAAGGGGTTAAAATTAAAAAAAAAAAAAAAATACCGAACACACTGCTGTCATAAGTCTGTTGCAATTATGGACTAACGTAATAACAGTTATTGATAAACGATGCTTTGCTTTCCATTTCGCTTTTAATTAACTGAGAATTCATACTTGATGCTTTCAGGGTAGATAGATATTAAGTCCTGCATAGCGTGTTAAGGGTGAATGTAGTGCGGGCAGTTGTTTGTTTCATCTCAGAAACACCTGACACTTCCCCGTTTTTGATTTCAAAAATAGGACACCCCACCCGCACACACGCCACACCACACGCACAACACCACACACACACACACACACACACACACATACACATAACATACACACACATACACACACACATACATAACACACACACACCACACACACACACAAGTAGCCCATTCAACCCGGGTCAGTCAGTCCGTTTCCACCAGAACTTGTGAACTTCAAGTGTGATGGGAGGAAACAATAGACGTATTATAGTAATATGAATCCTTCATAGGTGGTGGTGGTGGTGGGATAGGCGTGTCCTGTCCCATGGGCTTTTGTTTCAATCTAGTTTATGCACTGAGGCCTCGAGATATGGAACACTTTTTCCATCTGACGTTTCAACAGAGAACATAAGCCACTCTATTGGATCTCATCACGAGTGTGAGTCACGCCACGCGTTTGTGTGTCGTGTTCGCGTGGCACGTCACAGAGAGAGAGAGAGAAAGAGAGAAAAAGAGAAAGAGAAAAGAAGAGAGAGAAGAGAAGAGAGGAGAGGAGAGAGAGAGGAGAGAAGAGAGAGGGGAGAGAGAGAGAAAAGGGGAGAGAGAGAAAAGAGAAGGGGGGGGGGGGGGGGGCGAGGAGGTTCCGGCTACCGCAGTTGGCTCGACCACTTCTCACCTCTAAAAACCCCAAACCCCCAAAAAGTACTCCAAAATCTCTGTGGGCAGGGGGGCTCCCTTGTGCCCGGCGTTTAAAATCAAAAGGGAGCAATCTTTTTCCCTTAAAATATAAAATCATCTTTTTACCTGAATTTCGAAAAGTAATTAATATACCAAAATTTGCTACCGAGATAACTGAGTCGCCACCTGCTGAATCGCCAGGCGCCAAAAATTACGAAATTTTAGATCACTACTGATTTTTATGTGCCCCCTGAAGATTTTACACAGTATTTATACATGACTTATAATCTA
>JACEEZ010021742.1:0-2500 GCA_016584305.1 Chionoecetes opilio
TCTCTCTCTCTCTCATCTTTTCTCTTTTATCTCTCTTCCTCTTCTCTCTCCTCTCTCTTCTCTTCTCTCTCTCCTCTCTCTCTCTCTTCTCTCTCTTCTCTCTCTAGGAAGACATATTTCCCAACTTTAATTTTTACCAGGAGTCTGAAATAATCGGATGCGATATTTGGACATTCTGGAATTTTTTTTTTTTTTTCGTCCGAACTAATTTTCATCCTTTTTTCTATCATCCGCAGTAAATTTCATCATTTTTTCTATCATCCGCAGTAAATTTCATCATTTTTTCTATCATCCGCAGTAAATTTCATCATTTTTTCTATCATCCGCAGTAAATTTCATCATTTTTTCTATCATCCGCAGTAAATTTCATCTATTTTTCTAACATCTGGACAAAATCTTATCTTATTTTTTTTTTTTTCTCTCTCTCTCTCTCTCTCTTTTTCACGTGCTAATTAAGAACAAAAACCGATCTCGACAACACATGAAACAGAACTAATGTTTACGAATTACAGATTAATCAAGATATGCAGTAACCCCTTGAGACCCAGAACGTAATTTCCATTGTAATTTGGGCACCATTAAACGATTTTTAGTGACTATAAGCAATATTTTATAGCGAAGACCTGTTTAGTATCCTTGTTCACTAACTAATTTGGTATATCAGGACTTTTTCGAATTTTATGGCTGACAACACACCATTTTTTTTATAGCAAGGGAAAGATCTGGGTGCGAAGGGGTTAAATGATAGAAATGAAAGGCCATTATGCGACACTTCAAATCAAGGCGTGGGAAAAACAATGCCAATGAATCGGCACTTAAATACCGGATCTAAATTTGATAGTGCAAGAAGAAGAAAAAAGCGAAAGATTAGAAGTAGATAGTAAAAGAGAGAGAGAGAGAGAGAGAGAGAGAGAGAGAGAGAGAGAGAGAGAGAGAGAGAGGGGAGGAGAGAGAGAGAGAGAGAGAGGGGGGGAGAGAGAAGAGGGGGGGAGGGGGGAAGGAGAGAGAGAGAGAGAGAGTGCAAGAAGAAAAAGCAGATTAGAAGTAGATAGTAAAATAGAGAGAGAGAGAGAGAGAGAGGAGAGAGAGAGAGGGGAGAGAAAAGAGAGAGGAGAGAGAGAGAGGAAAAGAGAGAGAAGAGAGAGAGAAGAAGGAAAAAGTAGAGAGAGAGTGAGAGGAAAGAGAGTGCAAACGAAAAATCTGAGGAAGACAAAATAAGTGGAAAATATAAGGGAAAGGGATAAAGGAAAAGAGGATAAGGGATAAGGGGATAAAGGATAAGGGATAATAAAGGTTGAAGTAGAGAAGAAAGAGAAGAAAAACCAGGAATACAAGGTAGATAAGATGGTAGAGAGAAGGGGAAGGAAGGGAGATGAGGGTAATTATGGAAGATAGGAAGAGGAGGGAAGGAAGGAAGGAAGAAGGGAAGGAGATAGGAGGTGGGAAAGGGAGGAGAAGGAGTGAAGGGAAGGAGATAGGAGGAAGGGAAGGGGATAGGAAATGAAGGAAAGGAGATAGGAGGTGAGGGAAAGGAGGGTAGGAGGTGAAGGGAAGGAGGGAAAGGAAAGGGGAAGGGAAGGAGATAGGAGGGGAAAGGGGAAAAGTAAGGAGGTGAAGGGAAGGAGATAGGAGGTGAAGGGAAGGAAGAGGAGAAGGGAAAGAAGGAAAAAAGGAAGAAGAAGGGTTAGAGGAAAATAGGAAAGGAAAGAGGAAAAGGAAGGGAAGAGGAAGAAGGAAGAGGTGAAGGGATGGAGAGGAAGGGAAGAGGAAGGAAGAAAGAAGGGAAAGGAAAAAAGGAAGAGGGGAAGGATGGAAAAGGAAGGAAGAAAGGAAGAGGAAAGAAAAAGAAGGGAAGAGGAAGAAGGAAGAAGGAAAGGAAGAAGAAGGGAAGAGGAAGGGAAGAAAAGGAAGAGGAAAAGGGAAGAAGGGAAGAGGAAGGAAAAAGGAAGAGGAAGGGGAAAAAGGGAAGAGGAAAGGGAAAAGGGAAGAGGAAAGGAAGAAAGGTGAAGGGAAGGAAGAAGGGAAAAGGAAGAAAGGAAGAGGGAAGGGAAGAGGAGAAAGGGAAAAAGGGAAGGAAGAAGAAAGGGGAAAAGGAAAAGGAGAGGAAGATACGATGTCAAAGCCCTTTAAAACTGCAAGACAAGAAAGTGAAAACAGGAAGTAAGATAAAGAGAGATGAGAGGGAGAGGAAGGGAAAAAGTAGGGGAAGGAAGGGGAAATAAGGAAGGGGAAGGGAAAAGGAATGGAGGGGAAGGGAAGGGGAAGGGGAGGGGAAAAGAGAGAAGGGGAAGGAAGAGGCAGAGGGAAGAGGGGGCCAGGGGAGGGGAAAGGATGGGTAAGTGGGAGGGAAGGGGAAAAAGGGCCCGGAAGGGAAGGGAAAAAAACACACACCCCACACCACACATACATAGAGCAGAGGGAAGAGAGAGAGGCCAGGGGAGGGGAAAAGGAGGGGGTGAGGGAAGGGAAAATGAGAGAAAAGGCCAGGGAAGGGGAAAGG
>JACEEZ010021742.1:5000-12500 GCA_016584305.1 Chionoecetes opilio
GGAATAATCAGTCGGTTACCTTTTCTGGGTTTACTAAGGATAACAACAATTATCTTTCATTCACTTGAAGTGTTCAGTAGATGTCGGTCTCTCGCTGTCACAGAATTATCGGTTTCACAAGCATTCTGGCGTTAGATTTTCTCTCGCTCTCTCTCGCTAATCCATCATTCTAGCTAACTTATTCCTATCCTTATTCAGACTAAAAGACCTATTACAGTTAGATACAATTACAGGTAGTACAAACACGTCTATTATAAGGCAACGTGTGTATATAATCTCTCTCGTTAATAATAGTAATAATAAATTTTAATAACGTGTATATAAATCTCTTTTAAAACAATGGCAGATATATTGTTTGTGTATTATGCAGTGAAAGGACTTTGACATTGTTAGTGAAATAATTACCTACTACTATAACTACTGAATAATACTGAAATAATGTTAATAATAATATTTAGTAACCAGGGTAGAACAAGAAGTAACGGATTCAAGCTGGAAAAATGTAATTCAAAAACGAAAAATAGGGAGAAACTGGTTCACAAATAGGGTGGTAAATGATTGGCATGGAATTAGTCGTGGGGTAATTAGTGCGGAGTCAATAGGGAGTTTTAAAAGGAGGCTAGACAGTGTTATGGATGGGGATGAAAGGTGGATGTAGGTAGTGATAAGTAACAGGAACTACCACGTGTATGTCTCCCGGCCTCTTGTAGCTTCCTTATGTTCTTATGGTCTTATAATACGGAATATACTGAAATAATGACCTACTTATAGTACAGGGCGACCTCGCTTTACCATGTCTTTGTTTTAAACGATATGTACTGTACCTCATTAACAATACAGGGTGGTGCAAAAGTTATAGTATCAGGAACTTCACGTATTTAGACCCCTATGTGCCTACAGGGTGTGGCAGAAACTACATCCCACTTTAAAATGACACTAATTCTATCCTGCTATTGCCCCCCTTTGTGGATTCATGAACAGGGTGGTGCAAAAAATATTATTCAAGTTTCTGCTATCCTACTCTGTTATTATGAAGGAGATTACAGGGTGGGGCAGAAGCTTGCTGACGCTTCGTTAAATAGATAAACAAATGAATGTGTAACTCGGTCAATATAAACTGTGTATGTGTGTGTGGATGTGTGCGTGTGTGTGTGTGGGTGTGTGCGTGTGTGCCCGTCTCTCTCTCTCTCTCTCTCTCTCTCTCTCTCTCTCTCTCTCTCTCTCTCTCTCTCTCTCTCTCTCTCTCTCTCTCTCTCTCTCTCTCTCTCTCTCTCTCTCTCTCTCTCTCAGACCCATGAGTCAAGAATTGTGTTGACACTGAAAACAAAAATATTGTGTACGAGGAAAGTCAACAAACCAGGACAAGACACACACACACACACACACACACACACACACACACACACACAACACACACACACACACACACACACACACACACACACACACACACGCACGCACGCACACACACACACGCACGCAATGGAGTGCTACGTATGTAAACAAACTTATGAGTAAAGTTTTGTTTCTAGTTCCTGTTTATAATTATACTCTCTCTCTCTCTCTCTCTCTCTCTCTCTCTCTCTCTCTCTCTCTCTCTCTCTCTCTCTCTTCTCTCTCTCCTCTCTCTCTCTCTCTCTCTCTCTCTCTTCAATAATATAATCAAGTGTGTTGCCAAGGAGGACTAGGAGGAGGAGGAGGCACAGATCTCTCCCACTCTTCCATCCACCTCCTCCTCCTCCTCTTCCTTCACTAACACCATAACCTCCTCCTCCTCCTCCTCCTCCTCCTTACTAACCCGTTCGCCTACACACCCTCCTCCTCTCTCCTCTTTCCTCCACATTTCCTCCTCCCTTCGTACCTCCCTCAACAAGACTCAACTGGAGTTAATGGAGCAATAAAGGAGGAGGAGGAGGAGAGGAGGAGGAGGAGGAGAGGGACAAGTAGTATGAGAAGGAAGAGTAGAGAGGAAGAGAAGGAGAGAAACACAAGGAGAAAGAGGAGGAGGAGGAGGAGGAGGAGGAAGGAGAGGAGGAGAGGGACAAGTAGTATGAAAGGAAGAGTAGAGAGGAGAGAGAGGAGGAGAAAACAAGGAGAGAAGAGAGGAGGAAGAGGAGGAGGAGGAGGAAAAATAGAGAGAATGAGAGGAGAATTATATTATAGTGGGTTTCAAAAGGGTCAAAGGTGAGAGAGAGAGAGGAGAGAGAGAGAGAAGAGAGAGAGAGAGAGAGAGAGAGAGAGAGAGAGAGAGAGAGAGTGCGAGAGAGAGCATTATCTTATTTCAACCACAATCCTTCTCATTTTTCTTACCTCTCTCTCTTTTTCCTCCTTCAAACCACCATCACTATCTCCTTCTCTTCCTTCTACTCTTCATCAACTTCCCCCCTCCTCCTCCTCCTCCTCCTCCTCCTCCTCTCCTCCCTCCTCCTCCTCCTCCTCCTCCTCCTCCTCCTCCTCCTCCCTCCTCCTCCTCCTCCTCCTCCTCCTCCTCCTCCTCCTCCTCCACACCCAAACATAGGTGTTGTTTAGACGAAAAAAAATATTGCTTGAATACAATTACGGAGTGGTCAGGGCAGTTTTTCTCCCCTCATGCATAACAAATATTTTCCTGCAGAGACCTTACAAGAACCCTGACTCAGGCCACAATTAAGGGTCGTACGATAGCATACTTAATGAACAAAGCCTTTAGAGTTAGGCTGATTCTAAAGGCTTGGCTCATGAAGTTACTGGTGTTATGAAGTTACATCATGAGAAAACCTTTAGAATTAGGGTCATTCTATAGGCTTGGCTCATGAAGTTACTGGTGTTATGAAGTTACATCATGAGAAAACCTTTAGAATTAGGGTCATTCTAAAGGCTTGGCTCATGAAGTTACTGGTGTTATGAAGTTACATCATGAGAAAACCTTTAGAATTAGGGTCATTCTAAAGGCTTGGCTCATGAAGTTACTGGTGTTATGAAGTTACATCATGAGAAAACCTTTAGAATTAGGATATAAGGGGAATCTATTAGGGTAATTCTATAGGCTTGGCTCATGAAGTTACTGGTGTTATGAAGTTACATTATGAGAAAACCTTTAGAATTAGGATATAAGGGGAATCTATTAGGGTAATTCTAAAGGCTTGGCTCATGAAGTTACTGGTGTTATGAAGTTACATTATGAGAAAACCTTTAGAATTAGGGTAAGGGGAATCTATTAGGGCCATTCTATAGGCTTGGCTCATGAAGTTACTGGTGTTATGAAGTTACATCATGAGAAAACCTTTAGAATTAGGGTAAGGGGAATCTATTAGGGTCATTCTAAAGGCTTGGCTCATGAAGTTACTGAAGTTATACCAGGAAACAGGTGATAAAGGTTGGGTACATGAAGTTTAAATCACGTTTTTGTAATGATAAGAATTTAAGAAAGATGAAAATATGCACAGACGAGGAAATAAAGGATGATTTAGAAGTTCAAAAATTGTATTAATGCACAGAAAAGTAAATTGTCTCTAAAATATATTAAAAAAAACCCTGATTTTACGTTCAATTATAACATCATGAAAAAACTACTTCATGAGCCAAGCCTTTTAGAGTTAGGGTATAAGGGTAATGTATTAAGGTCATGCTGAAGGCTTGGCTCATGAAGTTCCTGAGTTATACCAGGAAACAGGTGATACAAGGTTAGGTAGATGAAGGTTAATACACGTTTTCATATTTCGTTTATAAGTTAAAGAAAAAAGAAAATATGCACAGATGAGGGAAAACAAGGCTGATTTGAAAGTTAAAAGGTTGTATTAATCCACAGAAAAAAAGTCAGTCTCTAAAAATAAAAAATAAATTGGATGATTTAGACGTTTAAAAATTGTATTAATCCACGAAAAAGCCAATTGTCTCTAAAATAATATTAAAAACACCTGATTTTACGTTTAAAAAAAAAAATAATCCCTGAAAAAGTCACTTGTCTCTAAAACAAAACAATAAAAAAAGTCTGATTTAGACATTCACACATCGTATTAAACCACACATCAAATTTCCATTGTCTCTAAAACATAAAAAAAAGTTAATTCAAGTTAAAAAGTTAATTCGTTCAAAAATCGAATTAATCCCCGAAAAAAAATCAGTCTCTATAAAACAGAAAAAAAGGTGATTTAGACTAGACGTTCAAAAATCTAATTAATCCCCGAAAAAAAATTAATTGTCTCTTAAAACAGAAAAGAAGGTGATTTAGACGTTCAAAAATCTAATTAATCCCCGAAGAAAAAAAAATTGTCTCTAAAACAGAAAAAAAGGTGATTTAGACGTTCAAAAATCTAATTAATCCCCGAAGAAAAAAAAGTTGTCTCTAAAACAGAAAAAAAAGGTGATTTAGACGTTCAAAAATCTAATTAATCCCCGCAGAAAAAAAAATTGTCTCTAAAACAGAAAAAAAGGTGATTTAGACGTTCAAAAATCTAATTAATCCCCGAAAAAAAACAATTGTCTCTAAAACAGAAAAGAAGGTGATTTAGACGTTCAAAAATCTAATTAATCCCCGAAGAAAAAAAAATTGTCTCTAAAACAGAAAAAAAGGTGATTTAGACGTTCAAAAATCTAATTAATCCCCGAAAAAAAAAAAATTGTCTCTAAAACAGAAAAAAAAGGTGATTTAGACGTTCAAAAATCTAATTAATCCCCGAAGAAAAAAAATTTGTCTCTAAAACAGAAAAAAAGGTGATTTAGACGTTCAAAAATCTAATTAATCCCCGAAGAAAAAAAAATTGTCTCTAAAACAGAAAAAAAGGTGATTTAGACGTTCAAAAATCTAATTAATCCCCGAAGAAAAAAAAGTTGTCTCTAAAACAGAAAAAAAGGTGATTTAGACGTTCAAAAATCTAATTAATCCCCGCAGAAAAAAATCATTGTCTCTAAAACAGAAAAGGTGATTTAGACGTTCAAAAATCGAATTAATCCCCGAAAAAAAAGTCTCTAAAACAGAAAAAAAGGTGATTTAGACGTTCAAAAATCTAATTAATCCCCGAAGAAAAAAAAAATTGTCTCTAAAACAGAAAAAAAGGTGATTTAGACGTTCAAAAATCTAATTAATCCACCAAAAAAGTCGTCTCAAAAATATAAAAAAGCAGATTTAGATGTTCAAAAATCGAATTAATCCCACTAAGAAAAATCCACCGTCTCTCTAAAACAGAAAGAAAGTAGATTTAGAGAACCAAACACCGAATTAATCCCCGAAAGAGAAAGTCCATTGTCTCTAACTCAACCCATCAACTATAAATACACCGAGACCTCGATAAGTAAGGCACAGGTGAGGTGTGAGGCAGGTAAAAGCAGATAAGACGCCACAAGGTTCAAGGAATTACTCGAATGAAACCACAAAACACGGCAAAACATTATCAAGAGAAAGCTGGCAATGTTCAAGGTCAAACCAGGAAGTTTCGGGGCAAAAATGTGAGCGAATGTTCATGAGGAGGAGGAGGAGGAGGAGGAGGAGGAGGAGGAGGAGGAAGAGGAGGAGGAGGAGGAGGAGGAGGAGAGGAGGAGGAGGAGGAGGAAGAAGAAAATAAATGAGAAAATAATGATAGTCACTGAAAACGAATTAAAGGAATGATTAAATAATTCGAAAGTCAAAGAAGTAGTAGTAGTAATGGAGGAGGAAGAGGAAGAGGAAGAGGAAGAGGAGGAGGAGGAGGAGGAGGAGGAGGAGGAGAGGCAGGTAGGTTGTCAATGTGTAGGAGGTAAGAAAGGAAGGAAGAAAGGAGAGATTTGGAAGGAAGGAAGGAAGGAATGAAGGAAGGCTGTGAGGTTAAAGGGTTACATAGATTAGGTAATTCATTTCTCTCTCTCTCTCTCTCTCTCTCTCTCTCTCTCTCTCTCTCTCTCTCTCTCTCTCTCTCTCTCTCTCTCTCTCTCTCTCTCTCTCTTCCTCTTTATGGTCTTCTCGTGTTCTTATATCTCCTCCCTTAACTTTCTCTCCCCCCTTTTTCTCCCTCCTCCTTCTCTCCAAGGGCGTAATTTCACGGAATATGCTTGCCCCCCCCCCCCCCCCAACACACCCACACATACACACACACACACACACACACACACACATACAAGGACTTAAATGTCACAACAATAATCTTATGAGGCAATTTGTCCTCTGTAAGTGCATGCTTTTGTTAATATATTGATTGGCAAGCAAGTTTTATCATTTCTTTTGTTTGCTATAATAATGATAATGATCCTAATGATAATACTAAAGCAATGATGGTAATAGTAATAGCGATGATAACATTAATAATTTGTATTGTAAATATTGCTTTTATAATAACTAAATGTGTAGTTTATATCAGTTATTATTGCTATTATTTTGACTACTACTATTACTATTATTGTTCTTATTATTATCATGACTATTATTGATACCATGAATAAAAGTTGTATATATTACCATCACTCAATCTCCTCCTTTCTCTCCTCTTTTGGTGGCGACCTAGACCACTTAAACAGCTTTCTCCTGCTGCCCTCACACACACACACACACACACACCACACCACACACACACACACACACACACACACACACCACACACACACACACACACACACACACACACACACACACATTTATAGACGCAGGGAAAAGGGAAAGACAGACAGCCATATAGATTTATAAAAAATAAAAAAACAAATAAAAAAAAACAGGAATGAATAGCTAAATAAACAAACAAAAAATAGACGAAAAACACAACTGGGTAAACACACACACACACACACACACACACACACACACACACACACACACACACACACACACACACGCCCACCCACACACACACTCACCTTCTCTGTAATGGTGTCAGGCGTGATAGGTAATGACATGATAGGACACTCACAAGGTCATGCATCCCGCCCCTCTCTTCCTCGTCCTCCTCACCCTGAAAAAAGAAAACAGTGATTCACAGTGTCACAGTTTCCTGGGATGAAGATAAAGTATGAGTGAGTTGCATTTTAGTGTGTGGTATTGTAGGATGACGTATCAAATCAGCGATTGCGATTGTTCCGTGAGACTGAATCGAGGCCTATTACCTGCATAGTCCGTCAGCGCCAACTTCGGCTATATGGGCATGTGGCACGCTACCCTGAAACTGATCCTTCCCATCGGGTTGTATCTGTAAGAGACAATCCGGCGTGGAGGAGGTCAAGGGGGCGCCCACAAGGCTCATGGCTGGGGCAAGTTGATGTTTCCTGTCGAGTTGCTTGGTATGGGAAGGGAGCCTGCATGGGAACTCGCGCGTGGTGACCCCCGGGAGTGGCGTCGTAGGGTGGGCGAGGCGACGCGCCCCCCGGCGTATGCCCCAATGATTGATTGGTTGATATTGTATGATGACACGTGCCCTATGTTACTATACTCGCCGCACGTTAAGTTGGCGAAAACTGTTTACTTATCTTTCCCTTGATGCTGCTGTGCCCTTCATCCTGCCTGTGTCCCTGCTAATCTTCTTCTTCTTCTTGTGACCTTTGACGCTTAGTATCGCTTCATGG